>JANSTT010018066.1:0-14881 GCA_026745375.1 Platyura marginata | reverse complement strand
TCCAGAAATTTTTCTGACTATGTGGATTTTGAAAAACTATGTACTTTTTTAATTTCATACTACTACGGCCTACCCTATTGTATAATGGGGTTGTAGTTTCGTATAACACGGTGTAGAAATTTCCAAATATTGATTTTTTCGCTTAAAATATTAGAAATAGAATATATATTTTATACGAAGCTCATTAATAAACAAGTATTTATGGACTGCGTTTAGAATTAGTCGAATTAATGGAAAACCATTCAAACTCACCTGATAGTTCATTGAAAACCATTCAAATTCAACTGAAACCTGAACCCGAACCTAGGTCTTTGTCCAAACTTTATTTGATGAAACCTATTTAAAGTCAAGGACAACTAAATTTTTTCTTTTTTTCATTTATTTGGGGGGGGGGGTCACTCTTTCCCTTGGTATAATCAAATGTGGCCGCCTGGTCCCTTACACCAGGCCAGTTATTGCTGCGGGTAAAAACGCGTAAGGATTTACAAACGAATTACTTTTTTTTCTTCTTCTGTCCGTATTTTGGCAATTCTTATTTTACGAATTGATAATTTCGTCACCAATTCTATTATTTCTGGACGATTATATTTCGTGTGTTAAAATTCTTTGTATTTCCATCGATATTTTTAATTGATTTCTCCATTGTGTACAGTGTACACACTTGAGCAGCTCGACAACGATCACTTTCATCTAATTTTTCGAAGATTTTCAGTAGTTATAAATTAAAAAAATTTGAACCTAGACCTAGACCTGAACCTGCATTTTTTTTTAATTTTTTGAAATAAAGTTTTTTTTTATAATTGAAAAAAAAAAACGCTTTTATTAGATTTGGAACTTATCCCTCTTTTTTATATGAGTTCCTTGTCTCGTATAACGCGACATTTTTGTAGAACCTAACCTCCGTGTATTTTAATTTTAGATAATCTTAAGATTATAGATTTTAAAATCAATTCTTGGATTTGGTAGAGATTGAATATTTTTTTATTTTCTAATCTTGTAAAAGTATCAATTCTTTAATCGTTAACCATCAATTTGAAGTGTGATTTTTCAAGAGTGAGGAAATAGATAAGCTTTAACCCTAGTTGGGTTTTTTTTTTGGCTGACTCCATAATTCCTCGCCATATCTGTCAGTCCTTAGCCAATGTCGATTTATTCGAGGCTCTTGTGGAGTTTTTTTTTTAAATGACCGTCATTTAATTCTGTTTATTTGTAATAGATTAATTTCTGTTCACACTCTTATCCCATTGCATTTGCTTCGGCTAATATAGTGCGGCATCACGTGTTTCTAGATAATCTAGAAAATCATATTTGGCGAAGATCTTTGGGATTCAACTTCAATGCTGTAATGTCTTCCATCAATTTCACTTTATTCTTCGGTTCTGATCATCAAAGTTCTTCATATTTTTACCTGTGTATATCCACCTTACAACAGAAATAAGAATAAATAATTGATTCTAAATGAAATAAGACATTTTAATATTTGGCAATCCTATATGATCAATCAATGACTTAATTAAATCAATTTTAAACACTATGATTAAAATCTATTTTGTTTAGACATTTCTTTCCTCTATTTTGTTGTATGACTTCAAATCATTTAATTTCGTTGAAATTAACATGAATTAAATGCGATGACCAAAAAAAAAACTAATTTTTTACCGAGATTTCGTCTATTACCTACCTGTATACAAAAAAAAATCGACATATCGTTATCAGAAATGTTTCAGCAGAATTGATAACCAAATTTGTTATCACAGGCTATACTTAATGTTTATTAATATATTGACCTTAGTTTTTGAATGCTGCTAAGTACTACAACCATGTTTAGTGCAATAATATGTGTCTAAATATGGCTTACCGTCGCCCCGTACCCGTCGTCGTACCGTACATCAAACCAAAAACATAAATTTGGCGTTATCTATTCAAATATTGAACCGAGTATGTATCTCGGTTTGTTTGTGTTTAACATTTAGTGATAATAAATTAATCAATTAATTACATAAAACACAATTACTTATTGTTCTCAGCATTTACGTATAGATTAAAAAAAATATTTCTGGATAGACTTAATTAGAGAAAATATTGATAACAATTTTTAGGTGACACACTTTAGCAATTGAAATTGAAAAATGTTTCATTCATGATCAACGGTAATATGACCAATAAATAGTCTCCTCATCAAATTGGCTTAAGTTAAAAAAAAACAGACAGTGGCGTAGCGTATCCCACCTCATCATGGGATTATTTACCCATTTTAATAGAAGAAATGTTCTAATTTTTATTAGGCGTTCACCGGACATTTTGACAGTTTTTTCGGTAGTTTTTTAAAAAGTGACACAATTTTGAACTTTCTTATTGCTAAAGATATGGTTTTGAAACTTTGTATTTTCATATTATTTTGAATTTCCAGCATTTTTTGCCAAATAAAATTTTTAGAAAAAGTTAACCCTTTAATATCCATACATTTCTGTTCGGCTAAAATGTAGGGCAATAAAATATAAATATAAAGCAAAAAAAGTCTCTGAAATGTTCCTATTTAAATGCCATGTGTTCAGTTTTAATATATTTATTTCTAATAATTAAATTTTTAATTTATAATTGATTTTAATATTTGGTATTTATTTGGAGATGCGTCCGTGTGTTCTAACGTACGATTGGTTTCTGTCCGGTACTTTAATTAATATCGACAATTGTTTTCACCATGTTTAACATAAGATGACGATTTTCAATTTGATTTTGACTAACTAAGTAATCAAATAAATAAATAATAATGATAGAGCGAAAAAGTTGAGGGAAAGAATGAAGTAAAAGAAAGGAATTAGGAATATTCATATCAATAAGTAAAGTGAAGGCAGCTACTGTCCGCTAAAGTACCTAAGACATCATTTAAAATTCATTCAAACTTCATTTAAAGTTTATAATTATTTATTTAATTTTAGCTTTTTTAACATAAAATATTTTAAATATTCAATCAAGATAAGTGAAGATAAATTCAGTTAAAGGAAAAAAAATGAATAA
Organism: Platyura marginata; assembly: GCA_026745375.1. Classification (NCBI taxonomy): domain Eukaryota; kingdom Metazoa; phylum Arthropoda; class Insecta; order Diptera; family Keroplatidae; genus Platyura; species Platyura marginata. The sequence continues at coordinate 11,863 of JANSTT010018066.1, read as the reverse complement.
TTAATTTTTAACAAGAAAAAAACAATGACTACTGCTAAAATAAATACTTCCAACAGCCGGTTGTTTAAATAAATCAAAAAGAACTAAAAAATGTTGATAAATATTCCAATAGACCAATAGTAATAATTTTTGAAGAAAAAAACGAGAATAAAGTGCTCAAAAGGGCCAATTCCCTGAAGAATTTTCATTTTTTGATTTAACCCATTTGTGCCCAGAACTATTTTTTTGTTGCAGGGTTATTACATTAATATTCACATAGTGTATTTGAATAAAGGTGTAAAGGAATTTATCATTGGGTTGTTTTCGACCCTTTGGGTACAAATGGGTTAAGGGTAGTTTTCGGGGCTCCGAGAGGGTGTGTTAGGGCATTAAACCCATACGTATGATACATCAAATTTTTCGTTGGATAGTCCTTTATAAGTCCTATAAGTTTAATACAGGAATTTCCCTAACCCTGAATAATTATTCAAAAAATCCCAAAAAGTGATTTTTCCACATGCAATTTACATGGGAAACTTTAGGTCTATTCTAGAGCTTCTTTGGCAATGTTATTTTCTTCTTTCTACCTATATTACATATAAATGATTCATTTCTATTTGTTTCTCTTTATTTAGACTGGCATTGAGGAAGACCTAATGTGAGTGATGATTTTTTTCACTTTTCATATAGAATATTCTAGCAATTCATACGAAAAATTTGTAATGTAGAATTTGACAGAGTTCTTCCGCGTTGTCAGTTGGTCTGGGTAACAATTTTGTTTCATTAAATTTATCTTTAATCCAATTTCCGTATATATTTCGTCAGAGCTCGCAGTTCTCTTTCCTTTCTAGATGTGTCATGCGAAGTCTCAGTCTTCTAAAAGATCAGCGATATCAACAAGCAAATAGATGCTCGACTGCTACTCCATTATTTTATTAATTGGTCATAATTAGCCGAAAGGAGGTGGCTGACTACTGCGACGTTAATTTTGGAGCAATTCTCGACCAAGCCTAAAAAAGCCTCGATTATAATTTTACTGTTGTTGGTTAAAACTTTGCTAACTTTAATCGTATTTGAACTGTTCATTTCAGAGAAACACTTCATTCCTAAAATAAGTGCCATTCAACATATAAATTTCCGTCCCCCCTCCTCACTTTGAGGAGGTGAATTTATATTCATAAAAAAGTGCATTAGCCACAAATTATTGAAATTTAAAATATTAGTCGAATACAAAATCTTAAACGAATGAAATTTGAAAGAAAAAAACCCACATCTGACGATATCTTTTCATAAATACTTTACTTAGGTCGCTTTTTTAATTAATTCCATTAGAAAATAATTAAATAAATAACAAAAAAAGTTAAAAATAATCTTTGAGTAATCACAGCAATTTTCTATCTATTCCAACGAAAGCATTTCTTTGTTTGTTTGTAAATTTTTTAATATTTTTGATAAAAGTTAAAGCAATTTTTTTAAGAGAAGAAGATAAACAAATTTAGAAATTTTACACATTTTTTGTATTATATACATAAAATATTTTATACAACTTTTTATATATTTAACAATTTTGTAAAAGACGAATTTTTGTAATATTTAAAATAAATTCATGTATATTTAAAAAAAATTAAAAAATATTATTTTTAAGCACAAAAAATATGCTACTGTGTGTTATGTAATTATATTTTATGCCTATTGTATTATAAAATTAATTTTAAATAAAAAATTTTCTTTCATTTTATTGTGTAACGAATAAATTTGGTTTTTTAATTGTTTAAATATTTTTATTTTATTTTTTGTTTTTTTTAAGCGGCGTTTTCACAAAATATTCGAACTAAATGAAGAAGGCCATTGTTGTATAATAACTCCATGTTACATTTATTCCAATTAATTCTGAAGATCTCTTTTTTTTGTAGGAAAATGTAGCACTTGTTGTACTTTTGTACGGAAACCTTACAAATACTCGCTAGATAGAAAAATAGTTTGTCTTCTATACAGTTAAAAAGCTAAAAAACTAACACAAAGGAAACGGAAGCTTTAAGAAATTCTGAAGCTGTTTGAAAGTAATGAATCAATTTCTTGTCACATACTATTTTCTTGTGTACCGGATAAAAATTAACACTTCCAACATTGAGGTGAAATTCTGAATTCGAACACTTAATTTTAATAGTTTTTTGGATTTATATTATTTATTTTGGAACATTTATTTACGCCAAATTTTTGGTTTGGAAACCATGAAATTAATTTTAATGCCCGTATGATGTTCAACTTGTAGAAAAAAAATTTTAACACCATTTTTATTCTTGTGAAATTCCAAATTGGAATATGCTTTTCTGTCCAGACGTCCGTCCGTGATCACGAATCTGGCTAAACTGCTGAAGCCAAAAAGCTGAGATTTTGACAGTTTATCATCTAGTCCCTTTCTAGGTCTATATTTGGAGCAAATCGGGCAAGGTAATTGGGTGCTTACTCGAAAGGTAGTTTTTATTCAACCGTAAATGTTTGTTCACCTAAAACGCGATTTGTTAATGCTGCACGACTCCTTTTTTTGCGCGATTTCTTCACTTTAACGTGATTATTTAAAGTTTTAATTCAAATTTACCTCTAAAATTAGATTAAAATCTAAAATCTAGTGTAAATTTATGAAATTTTTTTACGCGATTTGTCTTACGCGACGATTTGATGGAACCGATAATCGCGTAAAAAAAGAATAAGGTACTTCGATTCAAATAAATAGATTAGTTAGAAAAAAAATTCTTTGGCAATGGCCAATGGTCGCCGTCTGTCTGTCTTGTTGTCGTTGGATCGAAATTCTAATTTTACAATCTTGTGGTAAAGAACCTAACAAATTAAATAAATATGCACTTTCGGTTGCACTCAAAGAAATCACCATACTTGTAAAGGGTTAATTTATTCTACATACATAAATATGTATTTGTCGTACTGACAAAACGGCACTATTTTTAAATACCTAACTTGATTCAACTACAATTCAGGCAATATATTGAATTGAGTCTCGAAACATTATTTCTTTGATGTTTTTTACTTTCTTATCTGCATTGAGTTTCCTGTGCAATACAATATCATAAACCAATTTAACTTCTCACTTCAATTTATTGTTCATCTAAAGTTGGACACATTTTATTTATTTTTTCAATTAAATCAGGAGGAGTATCAATTTCTTTTAGATTATCTTCACCAATTTCTTCTTCAGTTCTAGAAATTTTCATTAATCAAATATGGATTCAAATAATATTTAATATATACCTGATTAATATGTCAACAACATTTTCACATGCCACCAGGGCAAATCGATCACCATTCTTCGTACATTCCCATTTATGTAGTTCGCGAAGTATTTCATATGTTCCCTTGGATCTTAAGTAATCTCTGGTAACGCGGGTAGCACATAGCTGTGCAAGTGATTCTAACAGCATTTTACGCAAATCTGGATCGGATTCTCGTTGTTTGTCGGAGTCTAGGTACTGAAATGATAAATTTAGGTATGTATACCTTTTGGGACTCTTCACATTAGAGAAAAAGCGCTCTCAAAAACGGCTGAATAGTGTGATTTAAACTTTGATTGACGTGTCAATGATTCTTCATACTCATTTAAAATAAGACGAAGAATATGGTTGTTTAATGCACTGTGAAGTATGAATTAAATCAGATCCAAGTTTCTTTATGGATTTCGACAATTTTATACATGCAGATATATTCGGTCAGTCATGATGACAAATATATTTGAGATGGATATGGCCTCCGTGGCGCAATCGGTTAGCGCGTTCGGCTGTTAACCGAAAGGTTGGTGGTTCGAGTCCACCCGGGGGCGATTAATTTTTTTTTGTTTTATATATTTTACCTGTAAATCTATTGGAAACATATCATTTTCAACGTCTGTGTACTCTTCAGGACCAGCCAAAGGCAATAGGATATGTGGCAGAATATCAATCTCCTTCAAGAGCCATTCATGCCTTGTATAATCAAAACAAACATTCTTCAGTAGACCTTTTTTTTTTTAAATAATGTAAAATATTATTGATTTATTATTATTGAGATGGCGGAAAACTTACCAATAGCTCCACCACGTCTTAGAGATTTATCATGATGAACAAATGTCAATACACGTTGAAACAGTTTTGTTTGTGGTTGGCAAAACATTTCTCTACCTCGACTACTTTGTGATAAGTTGCTAAATATAGGACCTGCAGGTGTTGAAAAATAGCTGTTAAGGAATTGAAAGCACATGGCCCATTAGCTCAGTTGGTTAGAGCGTCGTGCTAATAACGCGAAGGTCGTGGGTTCGATCCCCCCATGGGCCAGATCTTTTTTTTCAAATTTCATATTTAATAATTAATTTCTACTTACCTAAATAGTCTAAATTGCAATTTTTTTTATTAAAATCAACAATAGTAAAACAGCTGACTAGCCTCTCGAGAGAAAGCTCTATTGATTGTAAATCGTCAACCACTTGTTCAATCAAATTTTTAGGTCTTGAGATGTTACTCAGCACCATAGTCCAAGCATCGGCGAGCCCACAATTTTCGTCCAATATAAATTTGACACATTCATTTACAAAATTTGGAGCCTAAAATATTAAAATATCTTCAGTAATAAAAAAAATTAAGCGAAAATAGTTTTTTATGAACTTGCAATACTTAGCAACAGAATGGCACCATCAAGTTCAGCAGATAAATTGATTAAACATAACAAAGCATCTTTAGCAACTGTTTCATTAATATCAGTTGTTAATTGAATTAGATTTTTCAGTGCTTCTGGACATTTTACTAGTAAATTTCGTCCTTCTGCTTGCCCGGTTAAACCTATGATGGTAAACAATGTTTTATTTTTAGGTTAGTTTTTCATGTACATTGAAACTTACCTAAGATATTTGAAACGGACACAGATTTTAGGTCTAGACGAGCGTCTATGTTTAAAAAAGGTAACATTTCCAATAAACTGTCCATAATTAATATTAATAAAAACAAATCGGAAAAAGAAATTATACAGCCACAAAACCAAATCAAAACAGAGAAATGTCAAAGTAAAGTGTGCGCGAGAACGTAGGGTACGTTCACAACAATAATGTTGAAATTACCGCCGGGCGGGGTACTAGTCAAATGTCTTTTAGACATTTGTTTGGTTTCATTTTTATTATGAAAATGGAGACACCGTTATTGTAAATATTTAAAATAAATAAAATAAACCTTTTCAGCTACATATTCATCTAATGAAACAAAATTCTGGTCATTACTATGACATAAGATAGAACCAAATTACTCGTTTCTTTTGTAATCGCCTTTCGTACGGAGGTTGTAACGCCCATTAATACTCATCGTTGAAAAAAAATTTAAACACCGTTGACTTTCTCGTGGAATTCTAAGTCGAAATATGCATATCCGGTCGTAATCAAGATTCTGGCTAAACGGCAGAAGCTAGAAAGCTGAAATTTTGACAATTTATCTTGTAGATCTAGAATAAGACCTCCATTCTTTTGGAGCAAATAGGACAAAATATAGGGAACGTTGTGATACAGAGTGCACTTAATTTTGATATAAACTATTTATTTACCCGAAAGTAGAAAAAATTACTTGACAACAATGTTATAGAGAATACAAAAATGAACATTTCATTCATAGATCAGATGGTTCCGCGACTTACCATTATGACGCTGCAATCAATTTAATGCCATTTCTAGGGTTTTTAATTATTGGCTCGAAAAATATTTGGATTACGGAAAAAATAAATATGACGAAAGTGATAGAGAATAAAAAAATTAAGATTTCATTAATAGATTAAAAAGTTCCACGACCTATCGTTATGGCACTGTAGTCAATTTTATGTCATTTCTAGAGTTTGTATTCAATTTACTCAATATCTACATAGAAAATACTCACGGAAAAAGTCGTCGGTAATAAAAAGAAGTACTTTACTGGTTATGAATTAACTCTTGACTATCCTGATGGTTCTAAAAGGCTACCCTTTGTTCCTTTTTGACTTTACTTTGGTCTTTTATCTATTTCTTTGGATATATACATATGTATATACACTTTAGGAAATTCCTAATAATTCTGTCCCAAAAGTCTGCTTCTAACTATATCGCCACAATTAAGGGTTAATGCAATTTAATTAAAACAACAAATTTTTCTGTGTAATATTATTCGCTTATTTGAATTAATTATTGCGTAATTATGATCATTTAGTCGATTTTATTTGTACAATTTGTATAGAAACGTATTTAATCGAATGATATTTTAGTTTAGTCAATTTTTTTAAACCTAAATTATTATATTCAATTAACGTAACATAAATAACGTGATTGTAGTATAATTTGACTATGTTTTTCCTGGTGCTAATTACTGTAGTTGTTTTAACCTTTGGCATTGTTAAATATGCCTTGCGAAAGAGACGTTTACAAAAATACATCAATAATATTCCATCACCACCTCAATTACCAATTATTGGATATGCCCATCAATTTGCTGGAAAAAGTACAAAACGTAAGTATTTTAGGGGTTCCTCCACCTAGTGTTGCTAACATTGCGCCGATGCTGACCTGGAGAAAAATAATTTTGTTGTGGAAGAGAGGGGGGGAGTTACAGTAAACCAAATTAATTAAATATTTCTAACGTATTCCAAACTTTATTTTCTAAAATTATAATTTTCATTTCGCGCATTTTCGACCAACGGTGTCGGTTCTGGGGCTTTATATATCTATATCAAAATTAATTCGAATTGCCAGTTCGGCCCTCACTAGTTATTTCTGTAACTCCTCCAAACGGATTCCACGATGGAAAAAAATGTGTTCAACAAACCCATTGCTGATAGGGATAGAGATAACTTTGGACACTGGGTTCAGAGAGGATGTACCGCAGTTGAAAAATATAATATAAAAAAGTAGTTTGCATATTGAGGCGGCACCAAAATATTTTTCGTTATTTCTCTCAGACCCAGAAAACTTCATTGTAAACCCAGGGAAAGGAGAATAAACGCTAAACCCGTAGTCTCTGGGTCAAAGTGACGGTGTTGGGATCCTTACGGCCTTACCTCCACCAACGATAATACAATTAGATTTTTTTTTTAGAAATCATGGAAACTTTAATAAAAACTTGCAATGCAATTGAAACTCCAGCTCATTTTTGGTTTGGACCGGTACTCGTTATTATTGTAAGCAAACCAGATGATGTTCATTCAATAATAACATCACCGAATTGTTTACAAAAAGCTTATGTGTACGAATTTTTTAATACTCCACTTGGACTATTTTCAGAACCAGGTTTGAATAGAACAAAAATTTAGTTTAAATTTATTGATTTATAAATTGGGATTTTGTTTTTAGTGGAAATTTGGAAGGTACATAGAAAACTATTAAATCCGACATTCAATTATAAAATTCTCCATTCATTTATACCGATATTTAATGAAAAAACAAATGTATTATTGAACAAAATGGATAAAATGGTAAATTGCAATACTGCCTTTAATATTTCGAATTTTCTATTTGCTTGCACATTGGATATGGTCAGTGGTAAGGAAATTGTAGAATTGTACATGTAAATTTGTGTACTACAATTATATTTACCCATTCTCTCCGAGAATAAGAAATAAGCACAGTGTTTGCGTTACGCTGACCCAACGCTCGGAGAAAATGGTTTAAGATACTTTAAAGTAGAGGAGATGAATTGGCGCATAATTTCAAAGAAGTCATTTATTTTTGATTTTTAATATTAACTAGCATAAACTGTTTCTATATTTCTTCTATTATTCTAGCAACAACCATGGGATATAATGTTGATGTTCAAAATAATAAAAATCAAGACTTTTTGAATGGATTAGAAATGTAGGTAAAAATTGAAAATACAGTAGAACCTCGATTATCCGAGCCTTGGTTATCCGAGTTTCCGTATTAAACGAGGTGAATTTAAAACTAGTAAAGAAGGAAAAATTGGCGATTATAATAACAAAGTTATAATACCCTTGATTAACATCATACGGGTATAAAAAAAATACAAACTTTTGTGTTCGATTGAACCGAAAGAAAACAAAAAATAGTTTGCCGTGTACATCCTGAAAACATATCCGTTCGTTACCCATACGCAATGGTATGGGCGTTGGTATGGGTTTCTTTTTATAACAGTAGCTTACAGTATCCAATTTCTTTCATTTCAGTACATTAGTCAAGCCTTCTTTATTTATTTAAAACTAAAATTATTTAAAGCCAAATAAAATAGATTTAAAAGTAAGCATGGCTCCAAATCAGTCTATAAAGATGTAAATGACGCGGGAAATTGCACCTCAGTGGTTTTCTTACGTATTATCCGAGTTTTTGGTTATCCGAGGTCTGTCCGGTCACAATTACCTCGGATAATCGAGGTTCTACTGTACGTAGAATCGCAATACGAATAAACTGATAATATTATTATAATTGCTGTACTTTAGAGTTTATTTTTTAGACTCTCCGAAGAGATTGCATATCGAATGTTCAATTTATGGTTCCACCCGAATATTATATATAAATTAACAAAACGCTATAAAAAATTCCAAAAAATCTTTCAAAATACTTTAGCGTTGCCGAAAATGGTATTGTAATAAATACAAGAAATATACTAATTAAAAGAAAAATTATTTTGAAGTGTACAATTTAGATAAGAAAAATGAAAGAAGCAGAATTTTTTAACGAAAAAAAACAATTAATCGCGCAAAATAATGACGATGACAAATTTTTCAAAACACCACAGATATTTATTGATGAACTATTTAAATTGCTTGACAAAGGTCTAATAGACGATCCAACGGTAGATGATCAATTATTTACAATGATTGTAGGAGTAAGTATTTCGTATTATTCTTAATTTTATCAAATATTAATTAAAAATTCTATATTAGGGAAATGAAACGTCAGCGCTTACCATTTCAAATGTAATATTAATGTTGGCAATATTTCAAGATGTTCAGGACAGAGTTTTCAATGAACTTAAAGACGTTTATGGAAATCAATTTTCCGATTCAGATGGGGAAACTGTAACAAAACTGAATTACATGGAAATGGTAATAAAGGAAACAATGCGATTATTTCCAGTTGGTCCATTTTTGGGGCGAAATTGTGAGGGAGATACAGTTTTAAGTATGTAGAAAGTAAATTGATTTTTTTTTTTTCGAAACTAAGCAAAAATTTATTGCAGGCAATTGCACTATACCAAAAGGATCTCTAGTAATTGTTGCGTTTCACAATTTACATCGAGATCCAAAATATTGGGGTTTTGATGCCGATAATTTTAATCCGGACCATTTTTTGCCTGAAAACATTAAAAACAGACATCCTCATAGTTATTGGCCGTTTAGTGGAGGACCACGGAATTGTATTGGTTTGTTTTTGCATTCAAAAATAATTTGTTTTTTTTTTTAATTTTTTTTCTTTTAAATTTAGGTATCAAATATGCATGGCTATCAATGAAGATATTGTTAGCAGCACTGTTGAGGAAATATAAATTTACCACAGATGTTAAATTTGAAGATATAGATATAAAATGGGATATAACATTAAAACTTGTTCATGGGCATATGGTTAAAATTGAAAAAAGGATTTTTGACGAAAAAACATAGGTTTTTGAAACCTTGTTTTTTTTAGAATATTTGCTATTCATTTGTTTGTATTTTCATGATAACCTTAGCCGTTTTAATCATCTTATTTATTTAAATGACAACAAATATATCGTTGGTTGTATAAGTTTAATGTATGTTATGTATAAGTTTAATTAAATGCCTTTCTTGTAAATTTAATAGTACGCAACTTCACTATGCTTCATTTATTATAAATTACCACTCCAATGTTTTCCGATATAAACTTTGAGACAGAAAAGTAAAGTACACTAAGACATCAATTTGCGTTGTTTTAATTTGTGTCGTTTTCGAATTACGTCGCACAACATTTTTTTTTATTTTTTTATATACAATTCGGGCTACTTCTAGTCGCTATTTACAAGGATTGTATGAATCAAATGTAAAAATAAAACAAAAAATTTAATTGCAACACGACTATCGATGTTTCAAAATAAAAGATAAAATAGATTCAACGAAGAAATAGCGTCTCATGATGTCTTAATGTCTGGGTGGGAGACCGGGAATGGTTGTCATATCTTTTTTTGGTTTATTTATTATTTTATTATTATTTAGATTAAATCCAGCTTGATCTTAGTTAGTTAGGATAATAATAGGATATTTTTAATCACTTTAAAAAAAACGTTTTTGTGACATATTTCCCCGAGACCCCCTATGTCATACGGGGGCAAATATCACAAGAATAATATGTAAAATATTTTATTCTAAATGTTAATAATTCATTATTTACATATAATTTCATTAAAAATTATTGCAACTGACGTTGTCGATGAATATAGTTCAAATTTATGCAGCTCTGCATACATAAAAAAAAGCTGAAAAAAAATCTCAACTAATCAGTAAGTTTTAGACTGAGGATGTTGTCACACGAGGTAATATGTCTTTTCCAATTTCTTCTTTATATGTGAGTATTGTGTAAAAATGTAATACTACATTTTATTCGCCGCGTTATTTGACGTATAATTCATGTGTTTTTTAGTTTATCTGGATAAGATTCTCGCGCAGACGCAATAAAAACTGATTTTAATACCAATAAGTTATTTTTATACCCGTATGATGTTAATCAAGGGTATTATAACTTTGGTACGAAGTTTGTAACACCCCTTAATACTCATCGTAGAAAAAAAATTTCAACACTATTGTCTTTCTCGTGAAATTCTAAGTCAAATTATGCATGTCCGTCCGTCTGTCCGTCTGTCTGTCCGTGATCAAGATTCCAGCCAAACGGCTGAAGCTAGAAAGCTTAAATTTTGACAGTTCATTATTTAGTCCTAGAGTAAGATCTCTATTGTTTTTGGTGCCAATCGGACAAAAAATAGAGGAGGCTGTGGTATAGTGTTCACCTAATTTTTATATAAACCATTCATTTACTCGAAAGGTAGTCGAAATGTAGAAAAAAATGAATATGGCAACAATTATAGAAAACACAAAAATAAAGATTTTATTCATAGACCAAAAAGTTGTACGATCTACCATTATGGCGCTACAATCAATTTTATTGAATTTCTAGGGTTTTTAATCATTTACTGGAAAAGTATTTAGATTACGGAAAAAATTAATATGACGAAAATTATAGAGAATAAAAAAATGAAGATTTCATTCATAGACTAAAAAGTTCCACGAATTACCGTTAGGCGCTGCAATCAATGTTTTCTTCTTTACTGGTTTTTTTACTAATTTGTTTATAAAAAGTTTATTTGAGTAGATAATTTATTATGGGTTAGTTCAAAAGATTATTTGTTTTATTAGTAATGAAATTTATTTTACTAAAATAGTAATTTTTTTTATTTTTCTAAAAAAATCACTTTTCCTTTTTGAGGGCCTGTCAAGTAATAAGTCACAAATCCTTTTAGGGTGAAATATCACAGTGAAAGTGTCTTACTTATGGAATGAAATGATTAGTAACGAGCCCTCTTTAGAAGCACTTAGCATATTTTCAGTTATAATCACTAAACTTACCTGTTTTTTATGATATTCTTGGCATCGATACTTATTTTCTCTGTTATTAATTCTTATTTATTTATAAAAAAGATAACATTGGCTCGATACTGACAAAAGACTTGTTACTACTCTTTTTACCCTATATCGGTGTATAATATTTCTTTAAAAACACAAGATTTTTTTGTGACAACGCCCCGGTCTCCCTTATGGCCGTCGCTCACTAGGGCATCGAAAACAAAGCAGCGCGGCGTGTCGACGCGCGTCAGACATAAGGTATCGCCCATTGTACACGTTTTTCTGACGCGCGTCAGTGTCAATTGTCAAATTG
>JANSTT010018065.1:0-14884 GCA_026745375.1 Platyura marginata | reverse complement strand
ACGGACGAACGGACGAACGGACGAACGGACGAACGGACGAACGGACGAACGGACGAACGGACGAACGGACGAACGGATGAACGGACGAACGGAAGAACGGACGAACGGACGAACGGACAAACGGACAAACGGACGAACGGACGGACGGACAAACGGACGGACGGACGAACGGACATGCATATTTCGACTTAGAACTTCACAAGAAAGACAATGGTGTTGAAATTTTATTTTTACGATGAGTATTAAGGGGCGTTAGAAAATTCATACCAAAGTTATAATACCCTTTGATTAACATCATACGGGTATAAAAAGAAAGGATATTAATATAAGGATATCTCTATATATACGCAATCAAAAAAAGGTACCCAAAAGTACAATCTAATCTAAAGCCAAAAGGCTAATTAATAGTGTAGCCAAAATCTAACCAAAAAGGATAATGAGACCTGATATCCTGCTGTGCAGAAAAATATTTTCAAATGATTTCGATAATATAAGGACATTTATTTGTGATGACAAAAAAATAATTGTTTTATAGTAGATTGGCTTTTATGCACATTTTTTATGCAAAATTCTATTGAGTTTCCATTTAAAAAATTAAAAAATGTTGCTCGCCGCGCTCAGTATTAATTAAATTGGTTTTAAGTGTTTTTTTTAGTAAATTGCGCTAAAAAAAAGGTTCACTAAAAACAAAGTCAAACAAATGATTGATCAGCACTTATTTAATTATAAAACTTATGTTACCTATGGCTAACATTTATTACCGTTCTGATGGGGTAACTTCTATCATCCATACCATATCCATACCCCAATGCCTTATATAAATTCTGTTTATTTTACTTACGACAGATGTACGTTTCTATGTATGTATAATTGAAAATCAGAAATCGATGTAAGCCATTCCCTCTCAGAATGAATTCGTTGATTAATTACACAAAATATTTGTTAATGTGCCAAAAAAGAAAAAAAAAGTTTACGGTCCAGAAGATTTGTTTAGGTAAGCTCTTTGGTACATATATAGAGAATAGTCATAGTTCATTCAGATGGTGTGGGTTGTATATCACGCAAGGGTCTAACGTCTAACGTGTTTAGGATAAATTCTTGGTAGGTCAAAGATAAATATAGGTTGTTGAGAATATATGTATAGAATCAATTTATTTAAATTCAATCAGTCACGGTCATGAGAAACTAAAAAAAAAAAAAAAAAAATTATTTTGAAAAATACTCTACAAGTTTTTACAGTGTATAATAAAAAATAGTAGCTAAATTACAATTTTTTTTTAATTTTTAATTTAACAAAAATAATTTAATGCGGTTCCTTTGGGAATTGTGTTTTGTGTGAATTTTTATTTTTCGCTAAGATGCATATCATTTGGGTTACATACATATATGTACATTGTAGGGTATTTGCTCGGTAACCAGCATTTATTTAATTAATTATTCAGCTAAATTATGCTAATTAACTGAACCATTTAGCATTCAAATAAATGAGATATACATATACAAAATTTACATTATTTACCATGTTTATAAAACCAAAAAGCTTATCTATTTTGTATAGTATTCTCTACAAACATTATCCTCCCCTCTATAAACATTATTTGTATGTATGTATGTACGATTGTATATGAATATTACTAAAATTTAACAAAGCAAAATCAATTTTTTACAGGATTATTAGTCGACGAGCCGTTACTATAGAATTGTATATATAGATTATAATTTTAATTGACAAATTACACATACATACATACATATACATCTACAGGGTGACAACAAATGTGTGGTAAATTGAGATATCTTCAAATTGTTCATACATTTTCAGGTATTAATCATCTTTAATTTACAAAAAATTATTGCCAATAACTGCGTAATCTGTTCTCAAAACCAGTACAGGTGAAACGCACCCTACTTCCATCGGAATTTCCATTCACATCTTTTGGATAATCTCTTTATATTGGCTTAATGTGTTGTATTTTTCGTTCTTAAGTTCTCAGCAAATTAAATTATCGAATGGATTCAAATCTGGAGAACAGGCAGGACATTCATCTTTAGGATTGACATCGGTTAAATTGTTCGAACATTACTGGTGGACAATATTTGGACATAACACCGTTCTACTTCTGTTGGAATAATCTTTCTGGAAAAGTGTACAGTACGGAGTGCTGGTAAAAGATATTGCTTTAACACATTTTCTCCGAAATACTCCGTCCAAGAGTAATTTCTGATTCCCCCTGATTTCTAAAAATTTGTTAATTATTATTGCCTTAAAGTCGGTCATCGTGAGTTTTTTCTCTTTTGCAATTGATATTGAATTGGCATTTGTTGCATATATTGTGTGCGATGGCTTATATACAATACCCCCTAACTTACGTACCTATAGCGTATTGTGTTAGCGGTTGGTCAAATATTGCAAAAAAAAACGAAATTTTTAAAACAAACTTTTTGTGATATTTTTACCAATAAAAATATGAGTTAGCGGGTATTGTATATAAGTCATCGAACATACAAAGTGCAACAGATTTAAAACTCAGCGAAATCGAAACATGTTTGATCACGATTATTCGAGTTTAAAAAATTTTATGCCACACATTTATTGTCACCCTGTATATAGAAATGTGTAGTCATATCTGTTGAATATTAAATATTTGATTAAAAACTATGGATCATATTTATTTAATGTTTTATAATTTGTTTGCACGAACACTAACCCATTTAGACTTACCAAGGGGGGTAGTACATATTTTCAATCTACCCTAAATTTTAATAATAATAAAAACACCAACAAAATGCGGCCCGAAATCTAAATGGCGTCATTTAGACATTACATTACAAAATTCTGACGAACACAGGTTTGAAAAAGCTTTTGGACTTTTTGTTGTACAAAAATGTTCAAAATCATTATTGTCAGATAAATTCAAAATAACAAAACTACCATTAATTAAATTTAAACTTCGACATCCTACATATGTACATTGTACATATATTCATAATTTGAAGTATTTTTAAGCTTTCCTATTCATGAACAATCCATTGAATACAAATCAAAATTCATTTTCATTTAATGAGATCCATTGAAAATATAGCAATTCTGGAAAATGTTTCCCGGTAAATGTTATAAGTTCCATGAAATCAATCCTTTAAATCAAATATTAATTAATGGCAAATTGGTGAAAATCAATAAGAACACAACGTCAAATATGGGTTTTCGTAGAAAGTTCAACATCAAAGCTATACGTTCATAAAACGCAAAAAATTCCCTAGCTACTAAGAAATATTTCAAATATTCTGACACAAAACAATTTTAATTGACACATTTAAAATGCTAAGAATAAATATTAGGTAATTCTATTTGTTGTATTCTACAATTTTTATTTCAAAGTAGCTACTTAAGAAAGACACCTCAAAAAACACCCACAAAAAAAAAAAACAAAAAAAAAACAAAAAGAAAAATCCAAATAGAAGACGGGAATTGCTGGTTGGTTGGTGGTGAAATTCTAGGTGGAAACTGTTTATACTGAAAAATATATGAATTAGGGGTGTACGTGTTCTATTTCCATCTGGTTTTGATAGAATCAAATATACCATTTGTCTTTCGTGACTGTGCGCCAGCTAAACAAAAGTCACGAACCCGAGCAGGGGGAACTTGTGTGTGTAAAATGAATTAAAGTAACTAAGCATCCAACCTAACTATTTACTGATGGACGGATTTCCATAAACTTTATTTTTAATTTATTATTAAATGTTTTTGTATAAATATCCCATCCAACACAATGTAATTGCGCCACCGTCTAATATACAAGCAAATAAATAATTTCTTATACCTACCTTCGCGTGGTAAAGGTGGTTCGCAAATTAGATAAGAAAATAATTTGTTTAATTTTTATTATTGATTTAGGATGACTGGGAAACAGAATGTTACAGGGGAGAAAAAAATGTGTACTACCTCTAGCTATACTTGCTAACGTCGGTACAAGAAAACAAAATATTGTCGCAATTATGTAAAATAATTGTTTGTAGAATGTATTTAAGAGGAACCAACATAAACTAGTGAGGTTAGTGCAAACAAGGGGTCACGGTAAACATCCAAAAATTGCTTTTTAAGTCATAATTTAAATTTTAAAAAAGAAAAATGAGTGGATGTAAGCTTTATTTAGATTTTTATCAGTAAACAGTTTTATTGTTTATTTCTTCAATTTACTTAATATTTATTAGGACGACATTTAAAAAATAAAATAAATTAAAATTAAAAAAAAAAAATTTTTATAATTTTTATGTACAGTTCGCTAATAAAAAACCTCAATGAAAGTGCCTTTTTTTTGAGAAGTGAATTTGGCACTGAACAATTTGCAGATTCTTGCTAGAAAATGTTGATGCCAGACATTTTGTCGTTATATACAGGTAAGCCCCCTACAACGCGGTACTTCTACAATGCGTTTTCGCTGCAACGCGGTTCAGATAACGCGGATTTTTTTCTATAACGCGGTTTAAATTTTCCTTCAACGCGTTTTTTTTTGTATTGATATGAAGTGAAAATAAACAAAAAATAAAACAAGAAATTTTCATACATTTAGAACGAATACTTGTTTTTATATGATTTTCATGTCTCCTACAACACAATTTCTTTTAACGCGGTCTTTTCTAGGAACGTATCTACCGCGTTGTAGGAGGCCCACCTGTATTAACATTAGAAGGCTTAGCCCTGGACAATTTCTCATTGAATAATATTTTGTTTCGTTTCTCATTCATTTCCACTGTTATTGTTGGATATTCTTCGTTTATTGTACATAGTTATATCCAATAATGTATATGTCCTCCAACAAATAACTATAATTCTTAAAGCTTAATTAAACCATTTCTAAAAAGTTAACTAATAGAGAATGCATAACATCTCCTTTAACCAAACTATAGGTACTAATTAGTCTATATACATAATTAGAGAAAAGCCTTTGAGACTATGGCTAAATTATGCCAACCACAAACTACATAATTGACTGACAAAAGGATTTCTATTATATTAAATTTTCTACAATTTCCTATATTGAAATAATTTAATGAGCTACTTAAAGAAAATTATTTTATTTATTTAAATTTTAAATGAAATCACTGATAGTAGTTTGTATAGTGTTGCTTGTTCGACATCAAAGAAAATGTACAATGAAGACTTTTTGTTAAGTTTTATTTAAACAAAAAAAAAAAATCATTAAAATACTACATCGACTAATTGAATAATATTTCGATACATATGTATATGATTATGATATAGGATGAAATGGAAATATTCTTTTTATTAGAACAAAAAATATGAAAATTAATGATTACACAGCAATCACCCAAAAGGCTAATAAAACTAATAAAACCAACATGTTTTATTTTTACCAGGTATATACCGAAAACAAAAATCTACCTACATACATACTTACACACATACCCATACATACACATAAGTTGTTAAAATAACATTTTACTATTTTTGTTTCTTACATGAATCTGTTGATTCTCCGAAATTGTTTATCATTCATCATTAATCCAAATATTCACTCATTCGATTACATCAATTTTGTCTGTTCCAATATCCAATATCATGTATATATTTCCTATTGAATTTTGTTCATAAAAACAAACAAGAATGTATTCATTTCACGATTCTCTCTTCCGTTTAACAAAACTCATCAATCAATGTTTTTGTTTTGCAACAAAACTTACACAAATACTGCTGAAATTAAGGATTTGCTATTCCTTAGCCATAAACTGACATTACAATTTTATTTTGGAAAGAAAAACCATTTACAAGGGTTTTATTTTTTCTTTATTGATTATAGAAAAATCCTATACGGTTAGTACTTTTATTGATAGAAAAAGGGAAACCATTTTTAACGATCCATTTTAGACAAAGGATACTTTTCTTTCGGTTTTTTTTTTTTTTTTTTTTTGAAAGTTGGTCAAATAACAAATGATATATATATTTAATGTTCTATGTACTGTATTATATACATATATATACTTATATAACTATGTATGTATGTGTGTTTCTTTGTATAACCAAATATTGTTTGTGTACGTGTATGTGTATTGTCAAAAGCATAATTTAAATTTTAATCCATGAAACTGAAACCTAAAAGTATCTATCCAATAAATAAAAAATCTATGATATATTTCATCTAACTGTATTTAGTAGAGGAGAGCGGGCAGGTGTCACACTTTTTTTTTGATTGGCTAAAACAGCCTAATGGATCGACATTTGATCTTAAATTCATCGTAATATATTTAATTTTATGTTGGTTTATACGAGAAAATTCAAATTACATCCTTAATAGGATATTTTTAATCACATTAAAAAAACGTGTTTGTGACATATTTCCCCGAGACTAGGCAAATGTCACAAAAATAATATGTAAAATATTTTACTCTAAATGTTAAAAAACTTTGTGTTTTTAATAGAAATATATTTTACATGAACATTTTATAGTACGTAAGTATAACACCAATATAGAGTGAAAACAGCGTATATACTTAGCAAACACAGCGTATATACTCTGTATATCCAAAGGCTATCCACTGAACGTATATCCGCAACGCTGAAAGGTTATCGCGCGATTATCTAAAGTATATACGCGCGGACGCTGTTTTCTTTACGCGCGGCCGCCGTTTTCTTAACGTTGAGCGTTAAGCAAAAGTTAACTTTTTGAACATACGCGGAACGTATATGCGTTGGATACACAATGTATATTCGTTGAGAATTAACCTTTACGCAGAACGTTGGATACGTTGGATACACTTTGTATGTACGTTAAGTATATTAACCTTTACGCTAAGTATATTGTATATTCGTTGAGAATTAACCTTTACACTCTTCGTAAACGTTGAAGTTAGTGAGGTTAATTCATATTTTGTAAATTTTCTTCTAATATTGTACTGTACCTGTGCATAAAAAAGACAAAAATTTTATTTCAAATTTTATTGGATATTCTGTACTGTTTGTGTATACCCGGCGGATATACTTTCAACGGTGCTTTACGTTAAATGCTTACTGGGAAAAGATTAGTAACAAGCCTTTTGTTTTTTAACGAGCCAATATTGGTTTTTTTATAAATAAATAAGAAAATAAGCATCGATGCCAAAAATATCACAAAAACAGGCAAGTTTAGTGATTACAACTGAAAATATACTATGTGGTTCTAAAGAGGGCTCGTTACTAATCATTGTATTCTATAAGTAAGACTAATTCAGTCACTTTCACAGTAACATTTCGCCCCAAAAGAAATTTCTGACTTATTACCCTGGCAGGTCATCAAAAAGGAAAGGTGATTTTTTTAGAAAAATTAAAAAAAATTACTATTTTAGTAAATCATATTTCATTACTAATAAAACAAGTAATCTTTTGAACTAACCCACCCGGTCTCCCCTACATATAAAGCTTGCCCCACACAAAATATTCGCAAATTGCTTCCGCTTTTTGTCCTTTTTGGTTTGTACCTTAGACAATATAGAAAATAGGACTGATTATACTGTATATCTGCTATGAAATAAAATACACTGACAACGTCGGGATCACCTGTATGGGCGCGAATTCGCCATTTTCATTTAATCAAAAATGGCCGAAAATGGCAAACCAACAATTTTACTCTCTGAGCACTGACAACAAATTCAAATTACAATGCACAACTTTTCAAGGACTTCTCTCCCAAAAAGCGGCCATTTTCTGTTAAACTGAATCGTTTGTTTTTGTGCTCTTCCACTGATTCTTTAATCTTTGGTTTGTACTTATAATCATCGAAATGCACTTTCCTTTTTGGATGGAGACATATAATTTTGTTATTTAAAATTTTTTATTCTCTATCGCTTCATCACCCTTTCTAAGTAGGTATGTGTTTGATTGTTTGTCTCCTTCTTGATTTTATTATGCGATAAGGGAGCGAGATATGACCTACCGCTATTGAATTTACTCCAAAGACATTACAATTTATTTACAAGATATAGAAATCGTACAGTTGCTGTGATTAGGAACCTAAAACATACTCTCTAAGATAATAACGTTAAGGATGATAACATTGAATAGAACCAATTCCTTTCTATTCCACCCTGCGTATTCTTAAGTGCTAAACAAAAAGAAAACATTTCACCTGCATAAATTTCATTATGGGGAGTGGACTAACAGTTTTGGGTTGTATTTTAAAGTTTTTTTTTTTATTCTATGAAGTGTCCAGTGAGTTTTTCTAACATAAGGTACATACTATCCCCTACCGACCTCAAAATGACATAAATTCTAATCGAATTAAATTTATGGAAAATGTTAAACCATAACATGAAATCCTATGGTAGGTGCTACAGATATAGGTATACAGAGATAGGTAGGTAGTGTACTGTGATTTTACTTCATTCATTAATTAAATAAAAAAAAAATTTCTTTGAACATTATCGTTTGAATAAAAATTCATATTTTTGAGTTAACCGTTCCCAAAAATTTGCCATCCATTCCAATAAAGACGTAGGTTAACCTTTTAAAATATTTAATATGCTACCTTTAAAGGGTAGGGTATAACTTTTGCATGACTAAAAATGAGCAAAAATTGGAAATTGTGGTAAGTATTTTGGTCGTTCGATGACCGGAAAAAAAATCATTTGAAATAATATTTTTCGATGCCATTAGGTAATTATTATTTGTTGTACATAACAACTACAGGCATACATACATACCTAATACATATACATATGTATGTAAGTAGACGTAGAGTCATCAATTAAATTAGAATTAACATTTTCATCTTATATTTAGTTAGTGTAGGCGGCTTTGTGCGGAAATATATTTTAACGGACAATTAACTTAAAATTATATTAAACGAAGGTAGGTAGGGTAGAGTGGGGCAAGACGAGGCACAAACAATGTATTTTATTATACTTAGTCTTAAAAGTTTTAGATGTTTTTTTCATAATTCAAACAATTTTTTAGTCTTTAACTCCATCCATAAAAACAAAAATTATTTCATAAATAATAAGAAAAAAAACAAAATTAAAAAAAATGCAATTGCAACCATCTTACCACACACTCGAGGCAAGATGCGACAATGTTTGGGGCAGGACGGCATATCTAAATTTTGCAGTTATTGCACTTAAATCTGCAAGAACTAGATGATCCTCCGCTCAAGTATAACTCGTGGGCCCATTCTTTGCATTTTATATATTGAATTCAAACTTCCCGGGCTTGCCTTGCTCCCATTTATCGGCACAAACAATAGCACCTTACATCACATGAATTTTCATTAGTAACTTCACAAAATTGGTAGACTAGTCCGCCTGTCCGTGATCAAGATTTCGGCTAAACGGCTAACAGTTTATTATGTAGTCCTAGAGTAAGATCTCTATTATTTTTGGAGCAAATCGGACAAACAATAGGGGAGACTGTGGTACAGTGTGCACATAATTTTGATAGGAAAAATGAAGATTTCTTTAATAGATCAAAACGTTTCACGACCTATCGCTATGACACTTTAATCAATTTTATGTGCTCTCGCATCTTATCCCCTTTTCTGTTGTCGCATTTTGCAGCAAGGTACATGGACACATTTTTTTAATAATATCCACTTATATGTACAAATAATTAGTGCACTAAAATGAATATGATTTTAAAACTTTAATGTGCAATAAACGCAATTAACAATAAAACACTAGAATCAAATTGGTTAACTATTCGAAATTTAATTAATTTTTTTTCGAAATTAGTTTGGGATCACTTTCCGCACTAACGTTTTGAAAACAATGGCCAAAAAACCACGAAAATATATTCATACAATCAAGTTGGCGGTTTTTTGTCATCAAATTCTTCCAAAGAGTCCTCCCATCCATTTTAAAAAGATAAATCCTTAAAAACTTCGTTGATACGCTCGATATTTAAATTTTACGAGAAATGTCGCATCTTGCCCCACTCTACCCTACGTAATATTGATCTAATTCTAGAAAGTGTTTCCATTGAATAAACCTGAATTACCTAAACCTGAATTACCTAAACCTATCATTTCCGTCTATAGTTTCACAAATTTATATAAGAATTGAAGGAAGATTTTATTGACAAATTTAATTAATTAAAAAAAAAAAAAAAAAATAGGAATAATCGCTATACCTACCAGTAGGTAGTAGGAGGTATCCAAATTTAATATCGAAAATCTATGTTAACTGATGTTCGGTTTTTTTTTTGTTGAAAAATAAATTACCTATAACTTATTTAATTATAGAAAGGAGTTAATTACATCATCTAATTAGAAGTAATTTATTAAGAACACCAAACACAAAACAGTTAACCTTATTTTAATTCGCTAATTGATTATCCTTAAAATTGGTTCAAAATAAACGTTTTAATCAATTCGCAAACAAATTATGACATTTGTTTCAACAATAAATTATATTCTATATATATATACATATATATATACCTATACACCGTATATACATACTTACATACAGTTGGTAAGTACGACGGCTCCATCGTCTTTTCCCTTTAAGTTATATAGACATTATTGAAATAAATTTAAAGTTTTACGTAAACAAGACCATTACATTTACTTTCAAAATGCAATAACGCTTTTTAGGTACCAACCATTGCTATGTGTACCGCCATCCTTTTTGGGTTTTCTTCGAAATTTCTTCGGATGGGTATTAAGAAAATTTTTGGAATTAATTTCGGTGTATTTGAAAGCATTCCGTAAACTAATGGGCAATTTTGTATTTATTTTAAAACCAATTAACCTAATTATAGATAATTTTCTGATTTTCCAAAATAAATTCTTATATTTATAATATGTAAATAGGTGAAGTATGGATAAGGAAATATTAAGAAAATTATATATTTATAGAATGGTTTAGTTAATATGTGAAAAATATCATTTTAAGATTGAAAATATTCCATTTTATTATATTTTTTTCACGTCTGGTAAAAAAATTGAAAATTCTATCTGATTATTATTTCTGAAGAACACCATAACCCCCCACCCCACAAGTCAACTTCTAATATCTTTTTATTGAATTATTTCGGTTTGTTTTTAAATTTTACAATAGATGGAGGAAAATTAATACCAAATTTTACTCAGATCTGTCAAAAAATCTGTATGTAACACAAAATGTGGGTGTTGGCATCATTTGAAAGAACTTCCATTATTACCATTTAATATTTCGGTTTGTAATTGCGTTGTTACGTAGATACAGATTTTAAAAAAAAACCTCCCACTTACAATAGGTTTATTGACATAAACATTATTTAATACTAGATTTACTGACATTTTATGTAGGAGAGACCGGGGCGGTGGCGCAAATTTTTAAAGATGTTATTTACTTTAAATATTAGGCATTTTAAAGCTTGAAATCTTAGTTATGTATTTAAAAAAAAACTATTACTTCTAATTATTAATTTTCTGTATCAAAAAGTGAAAAATGCAAAAATGTCAACCCTCTCGGGTGACTCGTGTGCAACAACCCATGGGTTGATGCATGATTAGGATGATGAGATGCATGATTAGGATGATTAGATTAGGATTTCGAGATTGCAATAAATGGATAAACTTATTTATTTACGTATTCAGGTACTTCAGTAGGTAAAATTTGTTTTTAACAATTAGTTCATTTTTTAGTAAGTGTAGTTAAAAAAGAATAAAAAATAAAAAAAAATGGAGTTTTCAACGTTAACCTTAACTTAATTGCTTTCACAGTGATGGGATATGAATTAGTCTTCTCCAGGAGTACAGTACAGGAGTACGTATCGAGAAATTGCATGACATGCACTTTATCCACTTTTCCTTCACACCAAGTCACACCGGGTGTCAATTTTCACAATCTTTAAAAACTGTGAATTGCATTAAAATTTATGATAAATTTACTACAGATTTAGTATTACTTCACTACACTGGAACATTTTAAATAAAAAGAAAAACTAAACAAAAAAGGTTGCTACACCTTGAAAATAACCACAAAAATATTCATTATTCGCTGTCAATGGTTGGTCGGCACCATAGAACTATTATACTAATGGATTGTATATTCGATCATTTTTATATGAAATGGTTTCTGCAAGAGTAACCATTTTGATTTTAATTCCAAGATGTCAAGTAGCAATCAATACAATATTTGCTTTTCCTAATTATTTTTTAAATTGAATTATTTCAGAAAGTGATTGAATAAAAAGTGAAGAAAAAAATATTAAATGTTTTTTGGCGATAATTTGGAGCATGATAAAGGAATTAGCAAAACATTTTAAAAACCAACTTTGTTAAAATTTTTTTTTTTTGGTTCGAGCAAACAAATTGCATTTTTGATATACGTAGTACATAATGACGATTTGAATTCCAAAACGTCAACTATTTCATCTGACATTTTTTAGATTATCGACAATCCACTAGTATAATAGATCTATGGTCGGCACTTATTCACATTTAAATTATATGTCAAATATGCAGAATTGAACACTCTATAAAACGTAGTACTACATTTTTAAATTAAGTGTACTGACTCTGAGTAAATTGGACTGCTCCATGCGCCACCTTGCCCCAGTCTCCCCTATACTTCTAGATGTTCTATATAAATTAAACAGGAATAGAGGTGGAGGGTTAAAACTGAATGCACATAATTATTCGTATTCTTAATAATTAATATAAATTAAATAAAAGTCAACATAAATGCGGAAATGCCTATAAAAATTGCATTTAGAACTTCAATAATTTGAATTAAAATTTCAAATTCCGTTAAAATGACGGGTCTAGTAGTTCTAGTGTTAACATCGACATTAAATTGAAACTAATTGACGCTAACCCCTGATGTACTGTTAATGGCCATTTGCTAAACTGTGTTGCCAGCGAAGACTAACACTAAGCATAGTTCACTTTTAATCTGAACAATGACAGTTCGTTTATGTCTATATACTCGGCTAATTTAGGTGAATTCGACCAGTTTTTTTGTTTTTGTTTTTTTGAGGGAATTTTATAAGTGACAAATTGCAACAAGCGAGAGATAAGCGATTGTTTGCAATCAAAACAGTCCTCCCATTGCCATTTTAGGTGGAAAAACTATAATAACGTATTAATGCAGGTAAATACAAACAAATAAAAATGAAATTTACTAATCGATTTAAACAAAAACAAAAAAAATATTAAAATGAATGCAACTGACATTGCGTTTATTTTATAAGCTCGCTGTGTGTTTAAAAATGAATTTCCGTTAATCCAAAAGTGTCACAAAAATAAAATCCGACCAATTTTTCTTGTTTTTTTTTTGTATTTTGTTTTTTTTTTATTAATTAAACTTTTTGTTTAAATAGAAAATGGTACCCAAACATTATCCACAAAAAAAAGAAAAAAAAATTCCATAAAATAATACTTTCATAAGGTTTTCTCATTGTTGTATCCGTATCTACTTATACTCTACCTACTATACAGAGAAAGCACTTTCTGATGTGATAGCTTGAATATATTTTCTGCTTCAATTGACAAAATTACAAAATAAACATTTTTTTTTTGTTGTTTTTCCATAGCAAAAAACTAAACCAAATAAAACCTGAAATTTAACCATATCGTCGTTTGAACTGTTCAAAATTATTTTGTTTTCTATATCGTTTTTAACTTTTAATTTGGTTCTTTCTGTAAATGTATATTTGTTTGTATGTATTGTACTATACTATATATGTATTTGTATATATTTTTATGTACGTAGCTAGTTTTACAAATCTATATACATACTATATGTATATACAATACATATACATATATAGAGCTGAATTTTCCATTTTCACAAAGGGAACAGTTGGAAGTCATTATTGCTTTGGGTTTACGAAAGAGACATATTAGATTAGATTAAAAAGGAAGGTTTACGGGATGGAATTCTATTCGGTTTGCGCCGTGACAAATTAAATCCTCAAAGATAGGAGACATATTTATAGTGTCGAAATCGAAACAAATTGAAAATAAAGGAAAAATAAATTTTGCTTTTGATGTTGTTAGGTACAAGGCACCTACACCTCTCTCTCTGTCTCTCTCTCTCTCTCTATCCGATCTATAGTAGAACAATAGTAGATAAATCTAATTTTAATTATTATTTTAATTTCATTTTTGTTCATTTCAAAAGAGAGAGAGAGAGAGAGAGAGAGAGAGAGAGGGAGAGAGAGAGAAAAAATTACTGTGAATTGTATAGAAATGTATTATTGGGAGGTATATCATGAACATAAAGTACACCCAAATACGGATGAGGTGTGTAGGGGTAAATTGTTACTGGATGTGTAATTAGGCAGTGGAGAAGTCTTAAAAAATCTATACTGTATTTTGTATAATTGAAAACGAAAATAATAAATTGGTATAAAAAATAACAGCTTTTGAGGATAGAATATTTGAAAGAAGAAGTAAATTTTTCAGAAAGAAACCCCTTTATTATCATGAGTCATGACGTCATGAGCATGTTCATCAAATTATTCGTAACATGTTATTTTCATCTTTCCATCTAAGTATTTCTAATTTAAGTCGATCTGTAATGCTTTAGAACAATTATTTAAAAAAACACTAACACTATTTTATGTTTTCGTGAACAAATTAAGTACTTAACTAACTCTAACTGGTATCCAAATTACTGGTCAATAACTAATACCTAATACTAATTTTATGCTGCAAGTTATCATATATGCATGTATGTGTATACATATAGTGTATATGTGTAGTCAGGGCCGGATCTACCATAGGTTCATATGGTGCATTGTAACCGGGCGCTACATTACATATTTAAAATAGGGGCGCCATATAAAAAAAATAATTTTATATTATTCCGATTTAAATAACAACTATTTTCTTTAATTATTTATTATAAATTGAAAATAAAACATCAAATAACTATTTATTTATCTATCGACCTACCCTACAACCTC
>JANSTT010018064.1:0-14885 GCA_026745375.1 Platyura marginata | reverse complement strand
ATAAAAATATATAAATAAAAAAATGCACAAATAATTGTCTGTACAACTATTTATATATATATATATATATATATATATACATAAAATGTACGATAGAATAAACATCAGCCTACACCTAAGTATATAAATTCATATTTATACAATAATTTACAAATAAATTACAATTGTAAAAAATAAAAAACCCGGGCATTTTGCCCAACCATTGTAAATTCTATTTATAGCATTACCGAATTTTATGTGATTTAAATTTAATAAAAAAAAAACTAATTTTTAAGAGATTTATATATTTAAAAAAGAAAAAAAAGAAAAAAGAAAGTAAAGAAAGAAATTTAGCATAATATTTAAACGAGATACGAAAAAATTTATAAGATTTATCCGTTATTAGCCATTATTAGAAAATTGTTTTCTGTTTTTAATTTTAATAAGTATAATAACTAATTGGCATAACTTCACCCTAAGTTTTATTTCAATTCGTTCATAATAAAACATTTCTTTCAGTTTGCTGCATCTAATCATTCTAAACATTTAATGTATGTATGTAGGTACCGTCATTCTAATAAATATTTTTCTAAATGTTTCCCAGCAACTATATGTCCAAAAAAAAAAAAAATAAATAAGAAAAACAATATTTCATCACTTAATGTCCAAACTGAAAGTAATGTGTATAAAATGTCATCTCTTTCATACGCATTTATTGCTATTCCAAAAACATTTGTATGTATAGGAAATGTTCAATTTAAAAAAAAAGAAAAACAACATTTTTGTATTTTAAAAATAATAATTATCAATCATCATCATCATCATCATCATCATTATCATCCATATAATTCATAATCCATAATCCCAGTGGTGGCTTTCGAAAATTAATCCATTTTGGGGACAATCTCAAATCACCACTTGCCCCCCATTCAGATTAAACATCTTTTGAGAGAACATTGTTTTATATTTGATTATATTACTAAGAGAAAGCCCAACTCCCACAAAACCCCACCCACCCACCATCCATCCCTTAAACATTATCTGCAACTTTCATAATATAGGATTTTCGGTGTTTTTCCATCCTGAAGTGGTTGGTGTCTGCCGAACTTGCTTGTGATTTTGAAAAGTTGTAGACCGTGCTATTTCACAAAAACCATGTAAAAACCAAATTTTTAATTTTTAAAATTTTCAGTATTGTTGTTCCATTAAACCTCTTTTGAAGTTGCCACTGCATAATACTCATTATTCCGCGAAAAAAAAAAGAAAAGAAGAAATAAGAAACAAAAAAATCACTAAAATTATTTATTAGTGTTTTAGACACAGCCAATAAAAAAAAAAAATTAAAAAAGAAAGTGGTGTTCATTTTTGTATTCATTAGTTTATACCAGCATCTCGGTATAAAATGATGCTTAGCGTAAACTATGCAAACACACACTAAACAATTCATTGACTGATGGAGTAATTAAATTGTGTTTTTTATTAATTGTTCTATAAATGTAAACAATGACAAACCATAAATATATTAATAATATCTAAATGAACGTGTAGCAGAAATAGAGTCAAATTCATTAAAACAAAAATAATTAAATAAAAAAAGAAGAAAACAAAAATTTTAATTTGTGCCTCCTCTCTTTTACCAAAATATATTTATTGTTTAACATTTTTATTTTTAACATTTGCAACTATAGTCCATCAAATAATCTAGTCATCCAATTGAAAACCAATAAATGTTCTCTTCCCCTCTTTGAATTGTTGTTGTGGAGCACTTTTTGCCTTTATTTAATAAACAAAATAACAAAAAAAGCCTAATTAATTATTATTCAAAGAGAGTACACACACACACACACACACACACACACACACACACACAGACAGATATTTTTATTAGACCAAAAACAACAATAAACCACCAAAAACAATTATAAATATTATAAAACAATATTGTCAAATATGAAGAAAAATTGTAGTTTATAGTTAAAAAAAAAAAAAAAAAAAATAGAAAGAAAGAAGAGAATACCACACGAAGAACAATGAAATGGAACAAAAAAAAAAAAAAAGAAGAAACATTTTTATTATATATAAAAAAAAAAATGAATGTAAAGAAAATTGTTTTAATGTATTTGTTATAAAAACATATATTATAAAAAAATAAAGACATATAATTAAAAGCATGTATAAGAAAATATGAGTTTTTATTTTCGACAAAATTAACCAAAAAAAACCAAAAACTAAAAAAGAACAAGGAATACTACAAAAACTCATACATACATACAGGAGGAGATTTTCGCTGAATCAATTCTTGTGTAAATTACGAGAAAAAATTATTTTGAACACACAAAAAAAAAACAAAAAAACCAAACGAACAGAAAAACTTTTTATCGTTTGAGCGCCACCCCGTTAACACTCATAGAATTCGCCCATGCATAAAATTACTACATATCAATTACAATGGCCAGTTTTCTTCCACACATTTCTTATCTACTCAAATAACACAATTAACTTTATCGTATCGAGATTTTGATAAAACACAAACAATATATATATATATATATATATAGAGATAGAGAGGGGGGAGGCGGAATTTGGAAAAATACTTAAAACCACTGAATTGAAACGTTCCAATGTCGGCGGAGATGTTGAATTCAACAATCAAAAATTTTGTTTGTTTTTTTTTATTCTTCACTTACATTCATCACCACCAATATCACAGTTTTCCGCATTTCCCTACTATTTTCCATTGTTGCTGCTGTCGAAGGGGTTATTTGAAATATCGATCCGTTTTTGTTTTGGTGGAATATCTCAAACAATTTGCACTGCCATCACTTGTACGATTGACGAATTTATTCTCTTGGGCACTTTGTTACCGACATTTTTTTCTAATTAATGCCAATGCGCAATGTGGCCAGATTATGGACTAAACCTTTTTTTTCTCATTTTTTCTTCTTCAAAAATGTTAATTTATATCAAAGATTTATATAAATATATATATAAAAAACAACAACAACAACAACAACAAAACTCTTAAGAAAAAAACGCTTCGTCTAGAGAAGAAAATATATATTCCCAATTAATGTACAAATTCAAATTTGCCGCCATATAATTAATGATAATGCAGATCCAAATTTACATTCAACCAAAAAAAAAAAAAAAAGACGATAGAAAAACAGCTACAAAAATCAATAATAAAACTACATAAGCCAACGACAACGACAACAACAACGACAAGAACAAGAACAAAACTCGGATGAAAAATCAATATTTGAAAAAGGGAGAAGAAAATCGACGAAACACAACACAGAACCAGAATACAGCAATAGAACCGTACACGTAAATTGTGAATTATGATAAATAAACGTTAATTTGTAATCAATTCCCTTACCTATCGACCATCCCCGCACCTCCCCCCCCCACCGCAATAAGTAAATGTGTTCCTTTTATTAATAAAAAAAAAAAAAACCAAACAAACAAAAAAAAAACCAAAACATAAACAGAGATGTAGTAAACTTTAAGAGTTAACACCAGTTTTTACAATAAGTGTGCAAAGGGGTAATGATGACATAAATTTTATATGGAAGACGGATAAAAAAACAAAAAATAAATTAAAATGGATCATCATCATCATCATCCATCATCATATCCATCATTGAATTATTATAAATAGTTCCAAAAACAACAACAAAAGACGAACAATAAAACATAATGAGCAGAGCTACAATCAAAAATCCTACGGCAACAATAACGTACGACAAGTGATGTGCACCCCGGTATCGTATCGACAAACGAAATAAAAAAAAAAAACCAAAAGAAAAAACAAAAGAAAAAGAAAAGAAAATTTTCAAAGAAAAACAATGCTGGGCAGAAAGCAAAGTCTCAAAGGTGAACCGATACTCGCCGATTATGGACCAGAGGAAAGTCTAAATGAAAGTGCAGACATCGAATGGGTCAATATGGTTAGTGTGTGGCATTTAATAATATAGAAATGTAGTTTTAGGGGATTTAATGTGCATTTAGGGTGGGGCGATGTATACAACAAAATGTTGTTTCATATATTATCAAATTATTTAATATTTAACGATGACCTCCTCCTCTTCTTTGTCAATTAAGATTTTTTTTTATCTAACTTTTTTCATAAAGATTTTGCTCCTACAAGAATATTTGACATTTTAACCTCTATAAAGTTTATTGAGACATTTTAAAATTGACCTAGTGATTTTTGGGACAGTATAGCCTAATGCCAATTATAATATACCCTAATTATATGGAGTACTTACTTGTTTATTATCTACGACCTTTTTATCCGTCTCTATTTTGCCTCTGTACAATTGTGGGTAAATTGAATACAAAATGATTAAAAAAAACTCTAGAAATTACATAAAATTGATTGCAGCGCCATAACGGTAGGTCGTCTATCTATGAAATCTTCATTTCTTTATTCTCTATCATTTTTGTTATATTCATTTTTTTCATAATCCAAATATTTTTCGAGTAAATGAGATTAAAAACCCTAGGAATTCATAAATAACGTCGCCCCCCCCAAATCCAAAATGTACATCGAACGCGGGTAAATATCGGCTTCGTTAATCAAAAAATTTTTTTTTTATATATTTTCAGTTGTGGGTGCGACGCTTGATGCGCTTCTGTGCACTGGTCTCATTAACATCTGTATCATTGAATACACCGAAAACGTTCGAACGACATCCGCCATTGCAATATTTTACATTTATCTGTGACATAACCGTTACGCTATTATTTTCGGCCGAAATGATTGCGAAAATGCACATGCGCGGCATACTGAAACGTTCGCTACAGGGTGAGGTGCCGTATTTTCGTGATCACTGGTGTCAATTTGATGCATCGATGGTGATATTTTTGTGGCTATCGATAACGCTGCAAATATTCGAAATGCTAACGATTGTACCGAAATTTTCGTCACTGTCAATCATACGGGCACCGCGTCCATTGATCATGATTCGTTTTTTGCGCGTTTTTTTGAAATTTTCGATGCCAAAAAGTCGCATTAATCAAATATTCAAGTAAGATCATCATCAATCGAAAATTTATCGATTTATATCGATTGATTATCGATAACTTGAGAGAAAAATTCTAATAAGTGCAAAAAAAAAAAAATTCTAATATCTTACAGACGATCAAGCCAACAAATTTACAATGTGACATTGTTTTTTCTATTTTTTATGTCACTGTATGGACTGTTGGGCGTTCAATTTTTTGGCGAACTAAAAAATCACTGCGTTCTAAACACAACCGAAAAAGAGTAAGTGTCGCAATCATATAGAATAGAACAATAGAGAATCATAAAACGGAAATGTTGCTAATTATAGATTTTTAACAATAAATTCACTGGCAATACCGGACACATTTTGTTCGACCGATCCCGATTCCGGTTATCAATGTCCGAGCGGTATGAAATGCATGAAAATGGATTTTCTTAGCAATTACGTGATGGGCTTCAATGGTTTCGAGGACATTTACACAAGCATATTTACGGTATATCAGGCAGCCTCACAGGAAGGATGGGTTTTCATTATGTATCGGGCTATTGATTCGTTGCCAGCATGGCGTGCCGCCTTCTATTTTAGGTAAACGATATTCGAATCTATATATTGGTGATCATTTATCGTTTAATTTGTTGTTGTTGTTGTTGTTGTTATTCTGCACAACAGTACAATGATATTTTTTTTGGCATGGCTGGTAAAAAATGTATTCATTGCTGTGATCACCGAAACGTTCAACGAGATTCGTGTACAATTTCAACAAATGTGGGGCGCCCGTGGACAAATGCAAAATAGTTCAGCATCCCAATTGCTGACCGGTGACGATACCGGCTGGAAATTGATAACAATCGATGACAATAAACATGGCGGCCTAGCACCAGAAATGTGTCATGCTGTATTGCGATCGCCCTACTTTCGTATGATCGTCATGTCGGTTATATTGGCGAATGGCATCGTAACGGCCACCATGAACTTCAAGCATGATGGCCGACCCAGACATATTTTCTATGAACACTACTACTACATTGAGATTGCGTTTACATTCTTTCTGGATCTGGAGACATTGTTCAAGATCTACTGTTTGGGATGGCGTGGCTACTACAAACATTCGATACATAAATTTGAATTACTGTTGGCTATTGGGACGACAATGCACATAATACCGGCATTATATTTATCTGGATTAACATATTTTCAGGTACTTAGGGTGGTTCGATTGATAAAGGCGTCGCCAATGCTTGAAGGGTTTGTGTACAAAATTTTTGGACCCGGCAAAAAACTGGGATCCCTAATAATATTTACGATGTGCTTGTTGATCATAAGTTCGAGCATCTCAATGCAATTATTTTGTTTTCTATGTGATTTTACGAAATTCGAAAGTTTTCCGGAGGCATTTATGTCAATGTTCCAGATTTTAACGCAGGAAGCATGGGTTGAGGTAATGGACGAGACAATGATACGTACAAGTAAAACGTTAACGCCACTGGTGGCCATGTACTTTATTTTGTATCATTTGTTTGTCACATTGATTGTGCTGAGTTTATTCGTCGCTGTCATTTTGGACAATTTGGAATTGGACGAGGACATCAAAAAGTTGAAGCAACTGAAGTTTCGTGAACAGAGCGCCGAAATTAAGGAGACACTGCCGTTTCGTTTGCGAGTGTTTGAGAAATTTCCCGATTCACCGCAAATGACCATTTTGCATAAGATTCCGAATGATTTTACGTTGCCAAAGGTTGCCAAATGAATGTTGAAATCAACAGATCCTTAGTTTTAAATAATCTAATTCCGCAGGTACGTGAATCATTTATGAAACAATTCGTCATCGAATTAGAAAGTGATGATCCGTCAATTATTGAATCGTGCAAACGGCCAATGTCCGAATGTTGGGAATCGAATGTGGTGTTCCGTAAACAGAAACCAGTTCGTATAATGAATAAAACACCGAAGGTACGTTCGGTTGGCAGCAGCCTACGAAAATTGGCCATAACACATATTATTAAGTAGGAATCGATCAGTTCCCGCTTCCCACCTTTTTAAGGAGGAGAGGGGAGGCGCGTGGGAAATATAAATTTGTTTTTAATGTTTTTATTTTGTAGTGACTCAAATAATCAACGATTAATGTTGGGCGATTCGGCAATGCTGCCGGTAACTGGTGGTAAATCGGCATTAAAACCTCAAGGCACGGTAACACATCCAAAGCAGTGGCGTGTCGATCAGAAAAAGTATAACAAAAACAAAAGAAAATGTTTCGAATTTTATTTGATTTTCCAAATTTTCCAATTGATAGATTTGGATCTCGTTCGATACGTCGCAGCGTACGTAGCGGTTCGATAAAATTGAAACAAACGTACGAACATTTAATGGAAAATGGTGATATTGGTGCAGCGTCACGTGTCACATCATCACGAGCACGTCCACACGATTTGGATATAAAATTGCTGCAGGCCAAACGACAACAGGCAGAGATGCGACGCAATCAACGTGAAGAAGATTTACGTGAAAATCATCCATTCTTTGATACGCCACTGTTTGTTGTGCCGCGCGAAAGTAGTTTTCGTAAGATATGTCAGAAAATTGTGCACGGTCGTTATGATGCACGTCTCAAAGATCCATTAACCGGGAAAGAGCGTAAAGTTCAATATAAAAGTTTGCAGTCAGTATATTATTTATTGTCCTACGTCCTACGTAAGGATGTGTGTTCAGATTTTCCTTACACAAATAAATTTCAGCAATTTTCTTGGTCTCGTCACCTATTTGGATTGGCTAATGATATTTGTCACAACACTGTCATGCATATCGATGATGTTTGAAACGCCACAATTTCGTGTAATGGAACATCCCGTACTTCAGGTGGCCGAATATGCGTTTGTGATATTCATGAGCTTAGAATTGGCATTGAAAATATTGGCCGACGGTCTATTCTTTACGCCAAAAGCGTACATTAAAGATGTGGCATCAGCGCTGGACGTTTTTATTTATATTGTGTCGACAACATTTCTGTGCTGGATGCCAAAACAAGTGCCCAGCAATTCGGCCGCACAGCTATTAATGATTTTACGGTGCGTTCGACCACTTCGGATATTCACATTAGTGCCTCATATGCGAAAAGTTGTTTATGAATTGTGTCGTGGTTTTAAGGAAATTCTATTGGTATCGACGTTACTCATATTGCTGATGTTTGTCTTTGCCAGCTATGGCGTTCAATTGTACGGCGGCAGGTTTGTACAAAAATTACAGATTACAGATTACCGATATTGCTGCAATAGAATTACTTATAATCTCTTGTCCCATTATATTACAGATTAGCCCGTTGCAATGATCCAACAATACTGAAACGAGACGATTGTGTTGGCGTCTTTATGCGCCGTGTATTTGTAACAAAAATGAAACTACAGCCGGGCATCAATGAATCGTATCCATCGATGCTGGTGCCTAGAGTTTGGTATGTTCCCCAATCGTAGCTATAGAAAAAAAATCTCCTCTATTCATATCCGTTATTTTACAGGGCTAATCCAAGACGGTTCAATTTTGATAATATCGGTGACGCAATGCTAGCCCTATTTGAGGTACTATCGTTCAAAGGTTGGTTAGACGTACGTGACGTTCTAATAAAAGCTGTTGGACCAGTTGAGAAATTATAAAAAAATATGAAAAATTTGAAATGAAATTATAACGTTTTGTAATCCTTCCCTATAGATTCATGCCATCTACATTCACATTTACATATTTCTGGGCTGTATGATCGGTTTAACATTATTTGTTGGTGTGGTCATTGCAAACTATTCGGAAAATAAAGGAACGGCTCTGTTGACCGTTGATCAACGACGGTGGTATACAGAAATTTTCATTCAAATCAATTGCATTTTCTTCATTTTATGTTCAATTCAATTACAAACACAGAACATTTGTTTTAGGTGTGATCTTAAGAAACGTTTAAAAATTGCTCAACCTCTTCATTTACCACCACGTCCAGATGGAAGAAAATTTCGGGCTTTTGTCTATGACATCACCCAGCACATTGTCTTCAAACGATGCATAGCATTGGTGGTGTTGATCAATAGTATGCTTCTTTCAATTACGGTATGCAACAGAGTAACAATTTTCTCTCATGATTTGTAAATTAATTCGATCAGAATGAAATAAAAAAAAAAAAATTATTTTTCTAGTGGATCAAAGATGAAATTCATACCGAGAGATTGGTCATTATCAGTACATTGTTGACGTTTGTGTTTGTTATTGAGGTAGGTCTAATTGTAGAAAACAAACGAAAAATACCTCCCCCCCCTCCTGAACCATCTACACAAAGGCTGCTCAATAAAACTGCACGGTTTCCATACTAAACTACTCCTCTCCCTACCCTTCTCCCATTTGTAATTAAAAATAAATTTCCTCAATTTCATATAAGAACTGTGAGAAAATTGCCATTTTATAGAATTTTTGTATAGGGGGGTCCTATTAGGGTTAATAATTTGCTATAATCTGTTACGCCCTCATATGCTCTACAAAAAATAAAAACTTTTTTGTATTTAGAAATTTTTCTCAATTTCATATAAGAACTGTGAGAAAATTGCCATTTTATTGTAATTTGGTAAGGGGGGGGGGTAGGAGGTGGGTTGGCCCTATAAGAATTAACAATTGGCTATAATCTGTTACATATCCACCAAAATAAATCAAAACTTTTTCGTATTCACAATTCCACAAATTTTTTGGGAAGGGGGATTGAAGGGGTGAGGGAAAATTTTGCTTCTTTAAAATACCAAAGCAGGCCCTAAACGAGCTATTGAGCGAACCGAGTGACCACAACATTTTTTTTTCTTGTTGCTGCTGCTGCTGCAAAAAAAAAAAACCTTCACCTTCGTGAAAAAAGAAAAAACGAAGAGAAAATTGGGAAAATTGTTTACATAAATGATACAAGAGCAATACAATTTTCAGGTTGTCATGAAAAACATTGCATTCACACCGCGTGGCTATTGGCAATCACGTCGCAATCGCTACGATCTTCTTGTGACGGTGGCCGGTGTCGTTTGGATATTTCTACAGACAACGCTACGCAGTCATCTCTCCTATTTCATTGGTTTTATGGTGGTGATACTAAGATTTTTTACAATTACCGGCAAACATACGACATTGAAAATGTTAATGCTGACCGTTGGCGTATCGGTCTGTAAATCATTTTTCATCATATTTGGTATGTTTTTGTTGGTATTCTTTTATGCGTTGGCCGGCACAATATTATTTGGTACGGTCAAATATGGTGAGGGTATTGGTCGTCGGGCAAATTTTGGCTCACCAATAACGGGTGTTGCGATGCTATTTCGTATTGTGACCGGTGAAGATTGGAATAAAATTATGCACGACTGTATGGTCCAGCCGCCCTATTGTACAATATCGGCAAATTACTGGGAAACGGATTGTGGCAATTTTACCGCCAGTTTAATATATTTTTGTACGTTTTACGTCATTATTACGTATATTGTGCTAAATTTATTGGTGGGTAAGTTGAATTTTCCAAAAATCAAAATCAAAAACAAATTGTGGAAAATCACTATAAAGAGACGGAAAATTTTCTCTTTCTTTAGCTATTATCATGGAGAACTTTTCGCTATTCTATTCAAATGAAGAAGATGCCCTTCTGTCCTATGCGGACATTCGAAATTTTCAAAATACATGGAATGTGGTGGACATCCATCAACGGGGCGTTATACCGGTCAGACGGGTTAAATTCATTTTGCGACTATTAAAGGGACGACTGGAATGTGATCCACAAAAGGATCGTTTGCTGTTCAAATATATGTGCTATGAATTGGACAAACTGCATAATGGCGAAGATGTGACATTTCATGATGTCATCAAGTAATATGAATGAACATTTCTAAGGAATTTAACGGAAATAATTTGGTGGCTTTGTTGTTGTTGTTGTTGTTGTTGTAGTATGCTGTCCTATCGATCGGTAGATATTCGAAAAGCACTGCAACTTGAGGAGCTATTGGCACGCGAAGAATTTGAATACATTATTGAGGAGGAAGTGGCCAAACAAACGATCCGAACGTGGCTGGAAGGATGTTTGAAAAAAATACGCGCCCAAAATGCCAGTGTAAGTTTAATGGTGGCGGTGATGTTATATTGTTTGTTGCTATTGTTGTTGATGTTGTTTTTTTTGTTGTTGTTGATTATTTTATTAATTATTATACAGAAACAACAAAATTCCCTAATAGCTGGTCTACGAGCCACTAACGAAGCGCTATTGAAACAGGATGCGGTCGACGAAAAAATCGAAGGCTCAATCGAAAGTGAAATCGATCAAAAGGATACGGTCGAAAGTGCACGATTGCGAAAAAAATCCCAAAACATGCTGAATCGTTCGGATTCGACGGGCAGCTCAAGTGGCCGAAAATATTTGGCGCCCACACTATCCGATCCACAGGCTAGAAACGATAAAGATCGATTTGCTAGTAAAAAGAAATCGCCACGCATAACGAACGTAGCGAAAATTAATCTACCGCATTTTAATGAGCTGACCCATTATCATATTAGCAGTCATCATCATAATCATCATCATCATCATAATGAACCGCAGCAAACGTCCAAATCGTTATCGATGTCAAATCAAATGACATTAGTTTATGAGGTACATGATTGGTGGTCAGAGCAGGTACTGTGTTCCCAAACGAATAGCGATGATGAATCATGCAAATAACATAAACGAACAATTACAGTAATGCCCTATAGTTAGATACCCCTACCATAATTTATAACAAAAAAAAAAACAAAAAACATTTGATAATATTAAAAAGCAATTAGACATCTACATACATATAAATACACAAAAAGTGATAGAAATCGAATATTTAAATAAATTAAGAGAAAAAAAACCAACCATTTGTTTTAATTTTTAGATACCCCAACACCCCCAACACCCCCATCCCCCCCCACCATCCCTATTTAGAATAATTATTAAATAATGTAAAGAAAAATTTTTTTTTTGATTTGCAGAATAATTTTATAAAAGAAAAACTTTCGAAAACCTTACAACTTATATTAATTTCGGGGCCCACCTAAACCAAATCCAATGCAATTAATTAAAAAAAATCATAGTTTGGTGTTTACACTACAGAATGGCTGAGGCAAAAAAAGCTCCGTTCAAAAACCGGTCAAGAAAACTCCACAAGAACAGCGAATAAATTTACGTTGGCTCTGAGTACTACTAACAATATGGCAAGGAGTTGTGAAGGAGGAGTGAAGGAAAAACCAAAAAAAAAAAAAAAAAGCTCAGGGTTTAGGGTTAAGAAGACGCTAAATAAAAAAAGGCTCAGTCCAAGTACAGACATTGATATCGCTTATTGAGTTGATAGGAGTTTTCAATATTATATAAACAATTTTAATTTTAAGTGATCCCAATTTTAGTTGTGACCCCTCATTTGGGAATTGCTGCCTGTCTGTCTGGTTCCGTATTTTATACATATGTCCATTGTCTATGTCCACTCACCAGCTCACCGGAGTTTTACTTGAATAAATAACTACGTTCCATGTATCCTTAAAAAATATGATAATAATCCATCATCAAATGGTGGCAGGGGAGGGGAGCTATCCAAAAAAAAAAAAAGTTGGTAAGTGGTCATATCTCACTTCTTCCCACCGCTTTTAAATTAAAAAAAAATATTTTAACGTTTCTCCATACAAACTTGAAATCCCCCCCCCATGGAAAGCAGGGATGGGGGACGCTATCCAAAAAATCTGGAACAATAATTGATTAGGGATTACCTCATACCCCACTTCTCCCAACCACTTTTTAAATTAAAATAAAAAATATTGTAACGCGTCTTTATATACATACTTGAAACAAACCCCACCCCACCTCCGCCCTGGAGGACTGGAAAGGGGCGACCGCCAAAAAGTGCCCATAGAAATGTTAGTCATTGAGAGGACCCCGTTTATCGATTCTCATCAACCCCTCAATCTCAGCACTGCCGTTTGATTTGTGCGGTAGATACGAACGTTTAGTCTATTTCAAACCCTGATATTTCAAATTCAAACCCTGACATTTACTTAATTGAGAGAAAAATAAATTTAAATTAGGTAATTAAGTAAAATTTATCTCCGATGATTTATAAAGGGCAAACGCCGTGCCAAAAATTATAACATCCCGACGGGTATTACAGAAAAAAAAAAAATTCCTATTGATAAGATTTAAAACAAAAAAATCTACACCCTTCCTGTTGAAAGTGTGAATTTACCATTCATTGTTTTATTATAAATACGTGAATTTAATTTAAATAAATATAAAAATATATTTGAAAATATTTTACCTTTTCATTGAAGCAAATTGTCTGCGATGAAAATTGTCTGCGATGAACAAAAAAATCACACCAAATCAAAATAAAATTGAACATAAAAAAAACGTCACATAATTGTACAGGTGCAAAATGGAGCAAAAACATGATTCGACGTGTTTTGATGAAAAAAAAAAAAAAATGTCCGCGCATAAATTTTTGCATACAACTAATGAATACCGGCACTTTTCAAAAATTCCACACATAAAAAAAAAAAAAACATCACACAGTCAACAATAGTAATTAAAAATGTTCACAAAACACGGATTAACAATTTAATTGCATTCCAATACGTTTTTTTTTGTTTTTTTTTTTTCAATTTTAATTCGCGACGCACAAACAAACAGAACCGTCTCCGTTCAGTTTCTACAATTCAATGACTAGACTTCTAAATATAAACTATAAAAAAAAAAAAAAACATGGCTCCCTTAACATTCCAGATGCTGTGTAAATAAGTTCAGTGCATCTGGCCCATAATCAACGCTAAAAAAAATATAGGACTGAGGTCGATGATTAATTCGTTTTTTTGTACATTATTGGTTAAAATGAATTTTTTTTTTTTTTTTTATTTTATTTTAACCATAAAATGGTGGCCATTTAAAATGAATGAAAACAATTGGTAAATAATTTTTGGTAATTTTGGTTAATTTTTTTTTTTTTTTTTTTTTTGATTGAAAACATTTATTATCAAAAAACCCTGCAAATGTTTTCATATAAAATGAAAATTAAAAAATATTTTACGTATCTCCGGTATTTTTATGCTGGAACAATTCAAAATATTATATTTAGGAAATATAAATTTTTTCTTATCGGTTAATTGGTACTGAGAAAACATTTTCATCCGAAAATGACCTCCATGAAAGGGGGCTCAATGACACAAATGTGTGCGGAGTCGAATTTCTATTGATGAATGATTGATAAATAAATAAAATAAAATATTTTTTATTATTTTCTGGAGAATTTCGCAATGTTGTTGTTGTTGTTGTTGTTATTATTATTATTATTATTACTACATACTACTACGGCACAATAGTGAATAAAATTTAATTGACCTAAACATTAAAACAAAAATGAATGAAGAAAGAAACATAAATTTATGGGCACATAAATCCGAACCCAAAAAAAAAACGTATGGTAAATAATCAATTTTATAGTGCACAATGGTGTTTGACGCAATTAGCGTGGCAAAGTACTTAAACGCACTTAATATAAATAAAGTGCGCATTGTAGAATTTCCATATTTATTCCACAGTTTATTTATTATTAGTTTTTATTGTTGTTTTTGTTTTTGTTTTTGTTTTTGTTTATTATAAGTTGTTTGAAAATAATTGGTTTTTGTTGTTCTGTTTCTTTCACAAATTCCACATAATATAAAATAAAATATAAATAAACGTACGTATGGTAAGAAACGAGTAAAGAAGGGGGAATATAATTAGCTTCGTATCCGTATAAGGTTTTTTTTTTTTTTTTTTTTTTTTTTTTTTTTTTTATTTTTTTTTTGTTTTTTTTTTTTTTTTTTGTTATTTTAAAAAAATAAATTTTTTTTTTTTTATTTTTTTTT
>JANSTT010018063.1:0-14888 GCA_026745375.1 Platyura marginata | reverse complement strand
TGCTACTTTTTGACAGGCACAGTTGAGACTACTGTCGCCAACTGTTATCAACTGTTGAGGCGATTACACGGCAACTGGCCAACTGGCAGAAAAACCACAGAAACTGTT
The DNA here is from genome assembly GCA_026745375.1 of Platyura marginata. NCBI lineage: Eukaryota > Metazoa > Arthropoda > Insecta > Diptera > Keroplatidae > Platyura > Platyura marginata. The sequence goes on along the minus strand of JANSTT010018063.1, from coordinate 14,780 downwards.
ACTTTTAACAGTTCGTGTAATCGTAGCATTAGAGTTATTAGTTGCAGTTAACGAAGTTAAAATAACTAAGGAAAAAATTCTAAACTAAAACTATTTACTATTTATGAGTTGGTGCAAAAAGTTGATACCTATAACAGGACAAAATATATAAAATCATTTATGTCCTTTGCGATAGTTAATAAATGTAACTGATTTTTCTTTTTGTAGACCGGTTAAGAACGAAATCAAATCGAAAGACACCTCATTTATTATCATTATCCATAGGTAGGTACATTTCTTTTTAAAATTTAAATATTTCTGCGGTCAAATGCATATCCCATATCAAGGGTAAATAAAGTGTAAAATTGTCAACGTCATTTGACACGAAACCATTAAATTTGAAAATATTGTGGATATACAAGAATGGTCGGCTTTCTTTGGGCTATTGTTAATATTATAACTAATGAAGTTGGTTTTCTTAAGTTGACCGGTCACGTACAACATAGGTATACATTTTTTGGCGTTTATTTTTTTGGCGTATGCATAATTGCATACACAACACACATACAAAAACTTAACAAAACACAACAATGTGACATTATGTTTATATGGGCAAGGATGCAGACATTTTCACGGTTTTATGAGTTTGCATTTTTTATTGGTGTGCGTCAGTCGGTGAATTTTATATCTGGCATCGTTTTCTATTTAACGAGATATCAACAGAGTATGGCCTACTTAGTTTAATGACGCAACTCCAAAACGACATTCCCTGTTTTATGCCTGTTTTCATTTAATATGGGTGATTCAGGAGTATGTATGGCCCGCATTTATTATTTGGAACATTATTTCAATTTTCCTTTCCAGTATATGTACGATGTACCTACTGCTACTATGTACAAATCAGATAATTTTTAATAAACACTCATTCATAAAAGTAATCACGTTACGGGTTATAAAACGCCCTTCTTTGTTGATAAAATTTCACATCTGCCTTTTGATGAATGCAGTAGATTGACATGGTAAAAATAGTGTTGTACTTGTTTGAATTTTGTACACGTGTAGTCACTGAGATTTATACATAATGTACACATATATGTATATATGTACTATATATGAAAAAATATTGATTAAAGAAAAATTAAATTTGGTTTAAGTTTTAAATCAACAAGAACAACCCAATGCAGCACGAATAATTGAGAATCTCAAAAGCCAGTACATCAATCGATATTTATAATTTAGGGCAAATATTCATATAAATAGTCATATAAAGACTGCTCACAAATTTGTTTGACACTCTAATACATATACATATACATATGTGTATAGACTTATTATTTATGCGAACTTTTGGTTTCTTCATTTGAATTGCACACATATCGACAAATGAAAGCTTTGCTAACGAACTGAACTATATGCTTACTCGTGGAACGTAAAACAACCATAGAATGATTGTGCATTTTAGGACAGTTGCACAGATTTTCACCATACAAGGACAAGCACTTTTAGCTTTTTCCCCAAAAAAGCTGTTCATTCGTAGCTCCAATATCTACAGTGGGGAGATAAAGTGATGGAATTCGTTAAAAATTATAAAATTTGTATTTCGATCGACCAAAATTGATTGTATATGATGAAAAAAAAAATATTTTAAGTCAACAAGGTTTGTTCCTTATTTCATTTTTAACCAATTCTATAAAACATTTGAACCAAAAAATTCCAAAGTTATGAACATTATGATTAAAAACAAAATTGTTGTTACTTTGTTGAGGGAGAAAAATTTATGTTATTTTTAAAATTCATAGTAGTTGGCTTTAATAAACGAAATATTTTTTACATTTATATGAATTTGATGATTGTATGTTATTAATACATTAGTTTCGATAACAATTAGAACGGTTTATACTAATTTATTGCTTGGTTCATTAATAAATAAAAATGTTCGGGAAACTATCTACTGAAAATCATTATAAATCTTCAAAATCAACTGAAAACAATTAAGGAAATGTCAACAATTATATGCACAGGACATCATCAACTATTTATGATATTCAATCATTTTTGGTTGATCGAAATACAAATTTTATAATTTTTAACGAATTGCATCACTTTATCTCCCCACTGTAGATCTAGATGTGTATATATTGCGTCCATCTTTTTATGAACTGATCTACTCTACGAAATGGATTCGAAAATTTTAATAAAGAAGAAACGAATATGATTGAACGCATTTTTCGTTTTTTTTTATCGACAAAATTTCTGAAAAAAAAAATTTCGTCAACATTGCTTCTTCCTTGTCGAAAAATTTACATTTTGTTTCCATACTTCCATCTAAAATATAAAAGGGAAGCTTTTTGATTTTATGTAGAAATTTTGAAAATTTTATTTGCGTTTTTTTATATTTTCATAACGAAAGTTTTGCAACAACAAAAAAACAATAAAAATTTAACTCGGTTCGGTCGCTCGTTAACACGATAATTCAATTCAATTGAATTTTTTGATTGGTTCTAGGGCGTTTGGTATTGTAAATGGTCAAAATCTTCCAACCCCATCGGCCCCCTCTAAAACAAATTTTTTGAAAAAAAATTTTATTCCACTAAAAATGACAATATTTTAAAAAAATTGTATATACAAAAAAGTTTTTATTTTTGTAATTTAGTGTGGAAGCCGTGTAGCTTTACTAGCAGTCTTTTTTGTTGTTGTTTTTTGTGTAACATTGGAAATTTTTAATTCAAATATTTGGACAAGCAAGCAAAACAACGTTTTTTATGAATCTATTGCTTAATTATTTTTAATTTATATACAGTAAACAATTGCTATATCAATGCATATGAAGGGGCAATCTGATTTGACCATAATATACAGAAATGCATTCAAGTGCTGTTGTTTTACAATTTGTAAGATTAGTAGAATGTTTCGAAAAACGGAATATTTTGGACATTTTTGAAGTACCATATGGAAAATTGATGAGCAAAAAGAAATGGTCATTCCATTAATATTAATACATAGTCTACAAATTCTAAGTCGGTATCCATAACAGATCAACACGACAGCACTGATAGTAAATTTTTACTTTGTACTTAATTTTTTTTCAGGAGAATTTCCATGTTCTACTCTGCCAATTTTATCACTCGCGTCACTATACTATACATATACTATACTACTATACTGATACTATTAATTAATACTAAATGCCATTAAAAAAAAAATGTAAGAATAATTTAATTTTAAATTAAAATGATAAATAAATTAAAAAATTCGGCTCGAAAAAAACAACATTTTGGTGTTTTTCTATTCGATTTTTAATATTTCATCTGTCAAGATTGTATAATCATAACGTTCGTATCTTTTTTCGGACCGAAATGCCAAAAATATGGAAATTTCGAAGGATATCGCATTTCAAAAATAAGTGTTCAATTCGTTATTTTACTGAAATGGATGGAAATTAAACGTATATCGTTACAAAAATATCGTCTTTGATGTCAATGATTTCGCAACTTTCGGTTTTTATCTTATATTTGTCTTTTGCAGCGATTGACCGAAGCAATTTTGGCTTCGTTTTGAGAAATTTGTAGAAATCAAGGCATGAGTACCGCAAATTACATTTCGGCGAAAGGTGATAGAACCGTCAAAACACATGGCTATTCATTCGATGTTTGACAGTTCTATCACCTTTGGGTGGTATTAGGGCCTATTCGCCGACAGTCGCCAACACATTCGTGAAGGTTGCTAATACGAGTATTTGCGGCGTCCTAACGCCGCTCGTTCTGATCTTTACCATTACCATTTCTTTGGGAAAAAGGGAGTTTCGTGTGATAAAAAAGGATTTACAAAATCTTCTCAGGATAATTTTTCCGACTTTAAAAAAAAATGATAATTCCGCGAAAAAAAGGATAGATACGAACATTAGTTATACATCGAACAATTATTTTCGTCTCGTTTTCGATTCGAAACTCAATTATTGGCCAAATTAATCATTGGAAGAGAATAAATTTCGATATAGACAGATTACGTTCTTTCATAAGAGTCCTAGCTTGTCTTATGCTGTAATTTTTCCTTAAGCAAGAGTAGTAGTTGTGGCTTGGGTTTTTGGATAAAATTAACTTGAGCACTTTTTTTTTAAAAAAAAAACTTTAGTTATTATTATAAGAAAAAATGAAAAGGAAAGAGGGGAAACTGGGAAAATTTTGACTGCTTTTTTCGGTTTTTTTTAATGTAACAGAATTTTGAACTTTCTTAGTATTAAAGATATGATTTTGAAAATTTGTATTTTTATATTATTTTAAATTTCTAGCATTTTTTGCGAGTTAACATTTTTGCAAAAAGTTAACCCCTGAAGATCCATATATTTTGAACACGAACACAATGCACACCATTGGTGAAAGCATGAATATTTTTTAGCTACTTTTTTTTTAATACATTTTCATTCATTATACTAAAATCATTATCTTGTTATAGTTCCACGCTGGTTCACAACTTTGTTTTCACGTGAGGCATTGCTACATTTAAATCCTTCATCTCGGATGGCATTGTATTTGTCTTCTGAAGCGGATCGCCCTTATAGTGGAAGAATTGAAGATTTTTTTCTTTAGTTTTTCGTATATGTTCATTATATTATGTGTCATGAATTGAAACAATCCTTTCGTGTCTACATATGTATATAGTCGTAAATTGATTTATTTTTTGTTATCATAGTGTCGAAATAAATTAAATAATTCCATTGTAGCATAACGCAGGCAATTCAACCCTTTACTTTACAGCTTACTTATATTATTAAGATTTAATTTATAAATAAAATTCTTGTTGTGTAATCACAAACGCGTAATTGATTGAATAGTACGAATGTGCATACATACTTCTTGTATATATGTATATATATAAACTAATTATACAACCGTGGTATAGGTATTGGTAGAACAAGTTTTTCCTACCATAATCTTATACTGAAGATAACAATTCATTTCATTCCTTACGTGTCAACAACCTTTCGGTGGCTCATAAATTATGTGATACCAGAATATGATGTATGACCGTTTTTTTAACATATATTTAAGAAACACATTTGTAGGGTGCTCGCGGCAATATTGAATGATATGATGAGTTCCTAAGAATTTTACTTTGAAAATGTATATTAAGTATGTACCTATGCTTGGATATTCATAATTATTAAATAATGTTGTTGCAATAAAATGGTAAGGATAATAGAGTTAGATGCTGTTATGGAATTTATAAATTGTTCTTGTTGTTTATCGAAATGTTGTTGTGCAGCTGTAATTGTTGAATTCAAAGTTTATAAAATCTCTTTTCATGGCTTGTACATTTTCCATGTGCGTGTTTTGGAATGAAATAACAAAATTGAAGAAACATCATTGATTTTTCAATGGATGCTGGAAAATCTGACATGAAATTTCGTAAATTGTTATTGTAATATGTAATATGTACTCGTAATATCGCTGATTCTATTTATGTGATGTTTTTTGGAACGCATATACACAAAAAAAGACTGCCAGTTAGGACTTTCAATGAACAAGTTCTATTCTTGCATATAGAACCAATGTAGGGAGGAATATTTAACCCTAATCGTGTCACGGTGTGACTCTGAGTCACATTTGAATGAATTTTGAACTTAATATTTTTGATTATTTTATTCCGCGTCTCCAAATTTTTTTCTTGTATATTGTTTGAATTAACAAGTAACACTAAAAAAAATAGTAATTGCAAATTTGGATTGACCTTTTATAGAAAAAGTAAGAAAGTAACAAAAGTAACGTGACACGATTAGGGTTAATAGAAAATGTTTACGATGTGTAGAAGAATTTAGTCCAGTCTTCCATCCTTAAAATTCATTCGTTTGACTAATTTTTCTTATATGGAGGGTAAGGTTAGAAATAGAAAGATTTTAGGCCATTTTTAATACTAAAAACTAATATTTTTCTAAAATCGTGTCAGTGTCAAGTGTGTCTAGCACTTTCTGCTAAGATTTGTAATTATTAAAAACATTTGTATAAAGGTCCTATAAGGGTTAACAAACGTTTATGAATTTTGATTACAAAGAACAAAGACCTGCATTTCTACTAATTTCTAAATTCTTACCAAAAATTGTGGTCATTTTATAGTAATTTTGTATGGGCGGTTAAGGATGTACGCTCTACGGCCAAATTTAACGGGAGCGTCTTGCTGGCCTCGTTTCGATAATCGAAAAATATAACTTTTTATAAAAATGTTTTCAAAACAAAGTACATATTCTTTTCAAAAAGTCTTCTCACATTCGTTTGCTTCAGATAAATCAAAATATTAAAGGTGAAAGATGTAAACATAAGAATTAAACTCCTGTCATATTTCCTGATCAAACTGTTGTTTTTAATGATTTTAAAGAAACATTATAGATTCACATTCTTACCGTTATTTTATTATTTTTGATCGTAACTTTCGTTTTATTTGTTAGTTTTTTTCGATAATTTTCATGAGGAAGAGCCAGCCCTTTGGCCTTAACAAACACAAAAATTAAAATTGACAATTGACGTTAAATATTTGTATGGAAAAGATTCTAAGAATTGAGACGATTTTGTCTATTTTCAATAACAGAACGAGATCCTAGAGCTAAAATATTTTCTAATTATTACTGCGTAAAACACAGAAGAAAATAAAACTAAACCAGCACTTGTATTTTGTTCGCACAAAATGTCAATGTCTCTGTCGATCTCAACATCTCTGTGGCAGTCGGAATCATTCCGACATTGACATTTTGTGCGAACAAAATACAAGTGCAGTACTTTCCCTTTATTTTTCATATAAGCAGGTGGAAGTCAAACTTATAAAGTGGTAAAATCAAAAGTGGCCATAATATTGTTTCCCGGAAAATACTTTCTGTATTTTTGTTTTATCTATTATTTTAATTGTGTAGATTAAATTTTATTAAAATCCTCAATAACAATAGACGCTCAAAAACTCTTAGGTAGAAGTATCCACAAGGATGCACATAATATACACATTATGCTAGTTGGGTTTGTACAAACCTTTATGAAATTTATCAACGTACTTGACAAGCAATAAAAACGAAACTTTATATGTACATAGTTAATAAAAAAAAAATTGTTTTCAAAATGATGGGTACTTCTAGGTATTTGAAAGTGCAAAAAACAATCACAAAAAAAATCATTTCTAGTATAGTATTTAACGACCTACAACATCCGGTCATATGATTTTTCTAAAGTTATACTACTGGACCTTTAAAAATATCTTGAGAAACTAAATATGGGTGCGCATTGTTGGAACGGTGGGTGTACTGAGAATACAGGAAGAATATATTTTACTTCAAAAAAACATATGATCTTTTATACTTACATTATATTGATTTTGAACTAATAGAATAGATACTATTCAGAGTTGGGGTCGGGAATACTTGGTGTCGTTTGTTATTGTTTAATTACAATAAAGAGAATCATAAATATGTTTGGCATTTATTCATAACAACTACATACATACATACATCCTTTCCTACAGTTATAGAATATCTCGAACAACCCCCAGGATAATAATGTAACCTCAATGGTAACGTATACATACATACATATGTATGTATCTATATGTAAGGTGTTCTTAATTCTTACACATTTCCATGAAAAATGTTATTGTAACTGATTGATGATTTATTTTCATGAATTCGTTGACTGGATTTACGGTGGACTTAAAGCGATTACATCGACACCCTAAAGCTTGAATATTTAGAAATGATTAATAATATGTTAAAAACAGATCGAAATCGAAATTTTTCAACAACAAAAATGCTACGAACTCTAAACTTTTTTTTTAAGTTCGATTTTTCATAAATTTTGTATTAATTTAACAATCAAATGAGTTTTAAAAATCGAGTAACATTTGACATTAGTTCCACAAAAAATAGCTACTATACAGTAACGTACAGTGGCAAAGCCTGAGAATTATTGATCCCATTATCATGGGAATTTTTTTGAAAAAGCTAACCCTTTAAGGTAGGTACATACATTTTGAATATTGGGAAATATGTTTACAAATCCCATGTCAATAATTTTTTTAAGTAATTCTGTCGGTTTTGTGTTTAATTTAAAATTGGATTTGTAAACACGTCTCAGAAGTATTAGTTCTTTTACAATTTCGTTATTTATTTCATTGTTATATTTCTCAAGCAATAATTTTGCCTTTGAAACTATATTTTGTTTCATTTCATTAAATTCCTATAAAACTTACAAAATTGAAGAAATTGTCGCGTAAGTCCATCTATTATTAAATTGATAATTTTGTTAAAAACGATTAAATAAAAATATTCTTACTGTACTACCATTTTTGTTTTTTTTTTCGAATTGTAAAGTGGTACAATCATCACAAAAAAACCTAGTGGTAGAAAACACAGGAAGTACCATTTAATTTTTTCTACTCGTTCTAATTTCTGTCTTATGGTTAATTTTATATTTTGATCCGCTTTGCTTTGCCTTCACCTATATCTTTGTCTAACAAATTGAGTTACCAAGTTGAGAGCCCTAATATTTCGGGGGCTGGGGTTGCAGTCTCTCTCCTGCCCCACCCCCTCTGAAAGGCCCTGGCTATAGGTCTCATTTCGCAAAAATTTACGCTGTTTTTAAAGTTTTAAATATTTTTTTTTTATTTTTTACATAATCATACATTAACTATTGATATTTTATTTAAATCAAAAATTTGAAAATAAAAATTTACCATTTTTGAAAATCTACCAAATTTTAAATTTCAAAAAAAGGACTAACGATTTTTTTAAAAAATATCGGCTAATCAAAATAACATCGTGCTTTCCAAGACATATTATAAAAAAGGCGACGCTAAATTTTAAATGTAATGTATGTTCAGTGAATATCGTTTATAGTGACTCTGGACATTCCGGTTATAGTGACCATTTTCATTCGAAATGGTTGGTTTACAATCAACTATCGTATATAGTGACGCCGCTTATTGTTACAAATCGGTTATAATGGCCATTTCATAGAAAGAATTTGATCCAGCTATCGTTTATATTTCTCTCTCATGGAATGAAAATTTACACAAGAGACCAGAGAGAGAGAGAGAAATAAATAATATGTAAGTATATTGTGTATACATATTCTCTCTTGAAACGGAGGAAAAGCAACAACAAAATAATAAACAGTCGTATGGTGTTAACAAAATTTATTTCTATTTACACAAATTTTTTGATGTGATTTCTTAGACTTCTATAAGAACTATTCTTGTGCAACACACACTGTTATTGAGCGATTTTTACTTATTAATACTATATCTAAAAAAATTGGTTTATTGAAAATCGATTATAGTGACTACTGCTTATAGTAACGAAATTAGTCCCTTAACGGTAACTATAAACGATATTTACGATAGTATATTGATAAATTGAAACGTAATACTATAACTAGTATATAATATTTATGGGACTTCGGGCTTGAGGGTCTTATCCATCTAGGTTTCTTGCATCTAACAAATACCGTTCACGATTTCTAAAAAATATCTTTGTGCTGTGCAAAGCATTCTGATGTGGACGCAACCATATGCATATAAACTTTTAACATCTTAGTGACATTAAAACCCTGTTATTTATTCAAACTAATTTTTAATTTGTTTAATTGATTTTTATTACCCAAAAGGTAATTATTCATTTCGAAGCCGTAGAGCGTACGTACATACATAAGTACTTATAATACAAAAGAAACGATACAAGGAAGTATTTTTATATTATACAGATACACGATAATATTTCGGTTTTTTCTTTTCTTGAACGATAATTATATGAAATACAAATTCTTCTCGTAACATGTTATATAATGCAATTATAGGTTTTTGTCTTTGAATCTCTTGTTAAATGCCGCGCTCTCAATGTTCTGGTAATAAACAAAATTCATATGCACGGTGCATTAATATAACATTGGTGCCTTACAACTTCGTGGTCGTTTCATGTATACAATGGTTTATGGTTGGTTCCTATATTAACATAACGGGTTAATAAACAGATATTGGATTGGAAATAAGGAAAAAAAGATAAAAAATGGCGTACTGGCGTCAAAGAATCAATGTTTTGAACGTAGTTTTTATTATTGATTTTTCTCGAAAAATATGTTTTTTTTTAAGTCACGTTTTTACCATTAAATTTGGATATATGTAGTTAGTTTAAAAAATAAAGTATGGTTAATCAATTTTTGGTAAATTTTCACTCAGAATACAGAGATTGAGAAAAAAAATATACAAAAAAAAGAAATTCCTCATATCACAAATGTCTTCAATTCCCTTCATTTGTTCGTTTTTAATGGTCTACAATGACGTTACTAAAGTTTTTCATTGTTGTTGAGGATGACATACATACTTATGTAAGGAAGACCTGGGCTAGATGGCGAAAATATTTAAAAATGTAAAAGTTTACCAAAACATAAATATCTATGGAAAAAAACAATAACATTGTAGATTGTAGATTTTATTAGGGGTGATCGATGCACCTCGACCTTTAATTAGATCTATTGCCCCCCCTTTCTTACTTCTATTTTCATGGAGCCTCTTCACTATTTAAAGTACCTCAAGTCCTGTTTCCTTTAGAACTTTTAGGATTTTGAGTGGGTTAAGGGACGGAAGGTCCTTCTCGGTCAGGCAGTAGTTCCCCAGATAATCTCTTCTTTTGTGGATGAGTGCTCCGCATTCTGTAAGGAGGTGTGTTGGGGTTTTTCTGTTTCTTCACAGAACCTGCACGTACCGCTTTCTGCTAGACGTAGCTTCCTTAGGTGCTTCTTCAGCCTGCAATGGCCTGTCAGGAGTCCCATTAGCTTCCTAAGTCTGTTTTTGCTAATTCTTATACTAATCTCGTACCTCTTTCGGTTGTAGTTCCCGAGAAGTATTTTGGATTGCCTTAGCTTAGGAAGTTCGCTCCAGTGCTTGGCTCTTCTTCCTCATTTTTCATTTCTCCTCGGATTGTATTAGTTCCGATTCCACAGAAGGGCTATAATATAAACAATAACATACATTTATACAATAAATATTTGACAATAATCATAGTTTTCCGTTTTCGGTTTCGAAATTGAGTTCGACCCGATTATATAATCATAATAACAATTTGTGAATCAACCGAGAAGTCAAAACCCGTTTTCGCAACAGAGGAAAATCATAATGAAGCCTCTATTTAATTAAAAAATAGTTCCCAAAATTGCCTCAATATTAAAAAAAAATAATTATTTGAAGTGGGTATTTTTTTACAATGGTGAAGTTGTGAAGAAAATTATCTTTTCCGACAAATAATTTTTGGTTCTAGATGGGAGGTTTAATCATCAAGATGATCGCATTTATGCTACAAGCATCACAGAGATTCCTATAGTGAAAAAAGAAATCTTCCCAGGTATCAGAATAAATGATCAGTGATGCTTAGGGGTACGATCAGTTGTTATTAGGTTTATTTTGTATAGCCCAAAACAACTCGTATTCTACCAATGGCCTAGGGATGGTAAAAGGTGGGACATCCCTGCTCTAAAGGATTTTAATATACTTATATGTATCCATCAATAATACTCCTATAATGTATTACGGACGTAGTTCGAAAAAGTAAAATTACCGTTTTTAAAAAAATTTCTGCATGCATATAATGTGAATTGTGTAAGTATAGTTCATTCATTCAGTACCTTCTCTATACCATGAAAATTTTTGAATGAACCAAACACAGCTATTACTTTGCCTAATTCTAACAAAAAATCAACTTATCGTGTACAATTGCAAATGTAACAACACAAAAAAAAATGAACAGCAATTATACTCCAAGAGAAGGTATTAGAAAATTAAGATTTACGACAAAAATCACAGCTTGACATGCACTTGAGGTTGGTTTTTGTGTTAATGGTTGTTAAAGGGCGCGATAGTTCATCAATATACTTTTTATGATTATTTTTGCGCCAATTTTCAAGCGGCTCATTCAATTATATTTACATTTGTTAGGTATAACCATACAAGTGCTTAAAAAAATGTTTTATTGGTTTCCCAATTCACACATTGATGGAAAAAAATTATTCTTTCCAAATCTACCTATTCTCTCATGTCTATAAAAAGATTTGTATTTATATGTCTATTGTTTGTCTCCTTCGAAGAATTTTGCTGATAATAAAAATGTTTTTCTGAAATTCTTTATGGCATTTTGAGCAGAAAAAAAATCGAAAACAATAAATATACAAATATTATATGACCGCAGTTAACGACTATTTTACGTGGCTAACGTTTATTATATTTAAAAATTTAAAAAGCTACTCCCTTTCTATGTAGAGAAATGAATACAGTAATACCGACCAAATAACTCAGTAAGTATAAACCAGAAAATGAACGTAATTGTATTTCTCATATTGTCTTTGGAAACCGACCAAATGGCTCAGTGGATTGAGTGGTTGCCTTTGGAGCGGGAGGTTCCGAGTTCAAGTCCGACTGGGGTAAAACATGAAAATGTTTTTTTCTGGTATGTTAATTTGAATCTGAGACCGGGTGGTAGGATTGCGCTTAAAAACAGTCTAATAATGGCATTATCTCAAAAAAATAGCATTGCTTGAATGGCGGTAAAATATCGAGCATTTGTAAGGTTTCTCCAAAAAAAGAACACTTCAAGTGCTACATTTTCCCACAAAAAAAAGAGATCATCAGATCAATTGAGATAAATGTAACTGGAGTACTATACAATAGGTCTAAGTAAAGGCCGCAGTTGTAGGTGATTCATAAAAAATCACACTCCTATCAAAATCAATCAATGATCCTTGGAATATGAAAGGCCAGATTGTTGAATTGCACGTAAAAACTGTCTATTTACTGGCAAGTTTTAAATTATTTTCAGCCGTAGTTTTTCAAATTCTATTAAATTTAAACCTAAAATTAGAATAATAACTTGGTCTAGGTTATGTACCAAGAACTGTTAAAAAAATCTTTAAAAAAGTTTGCACTACAGGTAATCCTCGACTTACGACCGAGATAGGTTCCTAGCCATCAGTCGTAAGTTAAGTTTCATAAAAAACCAGTAAAGAAGGAAAAATTGGCTACGCCGATTATAATATACCCGTATGCGTACTTGTTTATTATTTACAATTTTGTCCGTGTCAAAATATGCAATTCAAAACTGGGTATTCTGCAAGAGAATTTCTCTATGGATAATTAAGCTTACAGAATACCGAGTTTGAAGTTGCACATTTTGATGATTTTCTCAATATTTTGTTAGAAAAACGGAAAAAATTTATAAGACAAGAAAGATTGAAAATAAAATTTTACTTGAAGTAAGATTATCTTAGTTATAATATTAAAACAATTAATGAAGTTAGGCAAATTAAAGTAAGAATTTCAAAGGTACTTTGTATAGGCAAAAATAAAACCCACGCTACATTACTGGGGTTGAGTTAAAATGGTATCATATACATAAACGCGAGTTGAATTTCAAGCTTTTTTCAACTCGATCCTAACTCGATCCTAACTCGATCTTTGAACAGTGTTTGAAGTATATTTTTACTAAAGCCTTTCAAATGTTCGCTATAAATTATTTAAACTGTTCTATAATTTGATATAATGTCAGTTATTAGACTGTTTAAGGTCGATTCCGAACAAATTGCACATCCTTGTTGGCCTGGAAGCAATTGTGCACCTATCTTATTTACACGTTATATGTACATATGGATTAGATCAGGAGTGTTCCGTCTTTTAGCTTATCTGGTCCTTTTTTGAAAGAAGAAGAATTGTCTTGAGTCACCATAAAATGCACTAACACTAACGTTAGCTTATGAGCCAAATAAGGTCGATGCATAATTTTCATTATATCCACCACCATAGATAAACAAAAAAAGTCTTCGAATAATATTCCAATATATACGCATTGCCATTTTGGGCTTCATGCGGCCCGTGGGCCACGAGTGAGACATGCCTGAATTAGATAATTTTACTTGTGGCGCCAATTTCAATTTTTATACCATTCAACTGAAATGAAATGATCTTTAACAATCAAATTTGTTCATTCAACAAAATATTCGGGTTTTAATGTATTATAGTAGAAAAGATCCTTTCGGCAAAATATTACAGAAAGCCCAAATATTTCGGCTTCTGACAGTATGATAAATTCAATAAAATACTTTTATGAAGATACTTAGAAAAATGCATATCTGCAAAAACGTTTCATATTACTTTGTGTTCAGCCAAATAACCATAAAGTCCAGGAATGGGAGATCAATTTTTTGTGTGTGTATACATATATGTGTATTTCCTAAATTGTATTGTAAAATCTTTTTTATCATAAAATATTTTACTAATTCCTTGAACGATACAATATTACAACTGGTAAGTCTTTCAGTTGTTTGACAACAAAAACATCAGGGTTGTTTTGGTTTTGCACTTCTCCGGTTTAGGGCGGAATGTAAAAGGAAGGATTCCAATGTCTTCTTAGAAGTGAAACTAGGTGGTCGATGTAAAAGTTCTGTCAAGTTTGTCGGTCGGTACGTGACCATATAATTAGAATGTTTTTTTGCAATTTAATTGTATTAATAATTTTTTAAGAAAAAAATGTGTTAAAAGAGCTGCAAAAATGTTTAATTTTAAATGTAGAACACTTATGCCAGCTCTCGAAGGCACGGTATTTAGTATCACGTTAAAACCAAATACCATAACCATATTGCATAACCAAGATTGCATTTTTTATCTACTAAGTTTAAGACATTTAAATCATTAAGAATAATAATGTATTTTTAACATAAACCAGTAAAGAAGTAAAAATTGGCTACGCCGATTATAATATGCCCGTATGAGTACTTGTTTATTATTTACAACTT
>JANSTT010018061.1:0-14892 GCA_026745375.1 Platyura marginata | reverse complement strand
ATTCCGGCCAAACGGCTGAAGCTAGAAAGCTGAAATTTTGACAGTTTATTATGTAGTCATAGAGTAAGATCTCTATTATTTTTGGAACAAATCGGGCAAAAACTAGGGGAGGCTGTGGTACAGTGTTCACCTAATTTTGATATAAACCATTCATTTACTGGAAAGGTAGCCGAAATTTAGAAAAAATGAACATGACAATAATTATAGAGAATACAAAAATAAAGATTTCATTCATAGACCAAAAAGTTGTACAACCTACCATTATGACGCTGCAATCAATTTTATTAAATTTCTAGGGTTTTTAATCATTTACTCAACAAGTATTTAGATTACGGTTAAAATGAATATAACAAAAATGATAGAGAATAAAAAAATGAAGATTTCTTTCATAGACCAAAAAGTTGTACGACCTAGCGTTATGGCGCTGCTATCAATGTTATTGAATTTCTAGGGTTTTTAATCATTTACTCAACAAGTATTTAGATTACGGTTAAAATGAATATAACAAAAATGATAGAGAATAAAAAAATGAAGATTTCTTTCATAGACCAAAAAGTTGTACGACCTAGCGTTATGGCGCTGCTATCAATGTTATTGAATTTCTAGGGTTTTTAATCATTTACTCGAAAAGTATGTAGATAAGGGAAAAAATTAATATAACAAAAATGATAGAGAATAAAAAAATGAAGATTTCTTTCATAGACCAAAAACTTGTACGATCTAGCGTTTACTCGAAAAGTATTTAGATTACGGAAATGAGAGATATTAAAAAAATGAAGATTTTATTCATAGACTAAAAAGTTCCGCGAAATACCGTTATGGCGCTGCAATCAATTTTAAGTCATTTCTAGGGATTTCAATTTACCCAATTATATTTATTGTACAGATAAAATAGACACGGACAAAGTTGTAAATAATAAACAAGTACGCATATATATTATAATCGGCGTAGCCAATTTTTTCTTCTTTACTGGTTTTTAAAAAATTACCTAGAGTCAGCCCGGCACAAGAATTTCGTTCTCCTTGCAATAATAGGTGTGGGCAATCTTCAGATAGATTGTTTTCTAGGCAATTTTGCCCAGAGTTTCTAAACTATAGATTTTCGTGACCATCTGCAGTTTAGAGATTTTTTTTCTACTAAATTTAATCTTGCATGAATTTATTCCAAGATATTTTCTAAAATTCCTTATTTAACTGCGATTAAATAGTATCAAAAATATTTGTTGCTAATATAGCGATTGAAAAGTACGACCAACGGATATCAGAGTTTTTGTTTGTAAAAAATGTAATAACTGCAAAATTTGGACCACACAGGATTTCGACCGGTTCCCGTTCAATTGTTTGTCATTGTATTTATTATTATCAATTCCAAAGTAAGTCAAACAACACATACTACTCAAAAAAATAGAACTGCATTTTAATATCTCTTTCGGTTGATTTGCAATAATATTGGATAAAGTAGAAAATATTAACCAAATGTAAACCATTAAACACCAATAAATCATAGCTCTATGATTATGAACATTAATATAAATTATAATTTGATTGATATAGTAAAAAAAAGCATATAGAATATCTATAAGAGTATAACGTTTTAGAGTGTTAAAGATTTCATCTCAATATAATATGCAGTACTGTTTCTCTTGTATAGCAGTTAATCGTTTTTGCATATTCTTTCAATTTAGCTAGGTATTTTCATTTTTTAGATTAGGTCAGTCAAGTGACTGCCGTTATGACTTATGTACGTACGTTTATTATACGACGTATGAACAGTTGTATTTTGCTGCCATTATTATTGTATAAAATCGCCTCTCGAATGGTACTGTTGGTTGGTTAGTTGGCGCATTTAATTTTTTTTTATTATTATTACACCTGACGATAGGTCATTTTACATTTCAAGATTTACGTTTGGACTGCAAAGACCCTATATGAAAAAAGGTCATAAGGCCAAAAAAGTGTAACTAGTTATCCCAGAATTGCACTTTTTTTTTTAAATAACATCAATAATGGAATTAATTTCAGTTTTTTTGATTAATTGTCTAAATTTGCATACAGCGATTTTTACATGGAAATTTTTGGAAGGCTATATTTTGGTCAATTTGTATGCATATTAGCTTCATTGCCAGAAAAATGTCATGTAAATTTATTGCCATTAAAAATTTACTAAGTATAAATAGTAATTTTGTTATAACCTATGATCTTAATAGTGCAACTTGTCTACAATTCTTCAGTTCACTTTTTTCTAAACATATAGGGCTTGATATTCTAAAAAAAATATTTCTTTCTAGTATGAAATACCATTCCAATAATAATAAATTTTTTGAGAATCAATTTTAGATCGATTTTATCGTTAGCTCTTTTTTTAAAATTCATCAATGTTTCTGTCATCTTTTAATTCTGGTCTGGTTCCAGATAATTGTTTTGATTACTCGATTTATTTTATAATTAAAGTCAATTAAAACATATTCCCAATTAAAGGTTCAATTCGATTGGTGTTATTTTAATGAATATGTTGCTAGGTTTTCTATGACAACGTAGATAATTTAAATGGGTCCAAAATGAAAACACCCTATTACCCAAATTAAAACGTTTTTTATCGAAATTTTATTATTTAGTGGGAGACAGAAAATATGAAAATTCGCCGCAAAAATAATTTAATATTTTTCTATAAAACATAAATACAATGCACACCCTGTTCATAATGGAAACCATGCTCGGATTGCACGCACGCACACCAACCACACGCATTATCTCTCGCATACCGCTCCCACACACACTGTCTCAAAACATTGCCAATTTTTTCCATATGAAATGGCACAAAATATTTTCTCATACGATACGATAGAATTGGAAGTGTACAACAAATACGACCCGAAATGGACCTGCGCAATGTCAATTGAAAAAAACCGTATCGTATTCATTGAAGCTGCTGATAAAAAAGTTTGTTATTGTTTTTATATAAAAATACACTAAAAACTGACCATTTTTTCAAAAAACAAACTAAATAAGGCTACAAATTTTGAGAACATTGTATAAAATACATAAAAATATCATTTTGACACATACCGCCATTGTGATTGCTGCTGGATATTTTGTTGAAGTTTGCAAAAAAAAAAAAAAATTGCTCGTGCAAATTTACTGTAAAATCTCTAATTTAAAAACGTTATTTGCTGTCTTCACATATATTATAAATGAATCACTATGTTATCAGTTAAATGCACAACACGTTTTTCAACGAATTAAAACAATTGTTTAACCCGCAAAATTGGCACTAAAAACACTCAGATTTTGCAAAAAATTTGCCATCACAACTCAGTCGACCCCTAATTTTACAATAAATCGTTGCTCAGCCAACCAAATCACAGCATCGTACAAGTTCCGTTCGCACACAAGAGCAAAAATTTCTTTTTGGCATAGTGTGAGTGTGTGGCATATAAAAAAAAACAGGGTTGCCGAACGTACTTGCGGGCTTCATCACATGGTATTATGCTGTCAGTTTTGTGGCGGGAAATGTAAATCATTTTGAGTGAATTGCTCAAATCATCAACTTAGTTTTAAGAGTGATTTGAAAAGTACAACGTGTCAGATTGGATGGTGCTCAGTAATTTCGTCGATAAAGAAGATGTAATCTATAATCTACAGGTAATAACAATACTTCCAAATAGTTAATTCGGTAGTTAACGTTAAATTTGTTTTAGCAAAGCGCCTTGCAGGTGGAAAAAAGGCAACGTCTAAACTCTAAATAGAATTACATTACTTTATAAGAGTAGAAGGACATAATTGGAAGTCAAGTATTTTGGAGTAAAGGGAAGAAAATTATCAAATACAATTTGTCTACAATCTACATGTAATGCAGGTACGTACATTTATATTTATACCATTAGAAGTCTATCTTTTGATTTTGAGCATAAATATTTTTGAAAATACATTAATTACATTTCTCACAAAATATCCTGAGAAACTGGCGTTATGTTATAACGGTGGAAATGGGCAGCATTCTTGTTTCATCTACATATATAAATTTTAAATGAATTTGGCTTATTTCTTATGCACAGAGAAAATGTTATTAACTCTCGCTTTGTATCTTCACAGTATTAATACTATTGATTGACTGGACAGTGCGGCTAAGTAATTATCAAACGTTAAGGCAGCATAAGTTGCAATAGAGTCCCGTATTCTAGCGATTCTTTAAATATCTCAATTTTAAAGACTTTATTTTGGAATGTTTGGAGCAGGTACATTTTAACTACATAAATAGGATTGCTAATAATTTCTATAATATACCAAATCGGTATAGTGCCTATTGCCTATAGTTAGATCTTAGATGTATAATCGTTACTTATATAGAGAAGCTCTACGTTTAGAAATTCTGTGTTTCTCCTCTTCTTTTTTTAATTTCAGTTAAATAAATATACATACCTACATACCTTGTTACCTACATACATTGTACATATAGAAATCCCGTCAGGATGAAATAATTAAAAGAAAATTCCAAAATCCTATAATTAAATAGATAATTGAGTATACAAAGACGAAACCATAATATATTAATGGTGAATTTTTGGATAACTTTCAATGCCCTATAGCATCAGTTTGTATATAACTTTTTGAGAAGTTCAACAAACAGTGAAACTATCAGTCAGACTACAAATTATTAAGACTTTAGATTGGAAAAATACACAAACTAAATCTTAAAAGTTACAAGTATAATTGTAAATTATTAAGGCGAAAAGTTCGTAGGGAAGTTTTAATTTTGGATTCCATTTTTCATAAAACAAACAAAAATCCGCTGAATGCATTGATTCGAAAATTAAAAATATTTAAAATAGATTTATTTTCAAAAACTCCCATCGATTATTTTGAATTTAGTTGTTTTAAGACATCATAGTGATTAAATTAAATCTAATTATACGAGCACATTCTAATGCTGTCTTATTAATTCTTCTTTTTTCGTTCATATCCACTGTCTGGAATTGAGTTCCATATTGACATTAGACAAAGTAACACAATGTTTTCTTCTTTTTTTTGTAAATGGTGGTGCAATAATTCATGGGGGGTATCGAACTTTAAAACGAAAAATGAAATGATGAAAGTGAATCAGTTAATTCGTTATAATCCACTTATAATTCAATGACTATACATAAATTCAATAAAAATATTATATAGAAGAGATAATACTTTAATTCCCACTATTTGTTAAACTCTAATCTAATATGTAGGTAGATATAGGGTACCTACTACATTTATACTTATATTTATATGATATAAAGTTTATACCGAATGAATAACCACATATTTTAAAGTGTTACAAAAATTACACAGCACATCAAATTATTTAGAAAGCATTTTTCCGGCTATATAAAAACGAAAATGGAAAAATAAAAAGTTGAAAATAGCAGCAATTAGAAAACTGTTTAATTTCAATGGTTCCATTTTTACATATTATATGACTGGCGAACTGATACCTGGGCTACTGCTATGTACCTACATGATGATGTAATAATACACAATATGCATTCATAGGTGCATTTTTAAATCTGGAAAATAGATAATGTTCTGTTGGATGAATAAAACGGTATGGATATAGAGATCCATATTTTTATGGAGAATATCAGTTTGAATGGCTTTAAGTATCAGGTAATGGTAAATGTCGAAAAAAATATATTTAACAAGGATATTATAGTATGGAATATTTATGTGGCACCAAGGCTTAGAGATAGACGAATAGATTCTTATTGTTTATTTCGGATAAAATCAATTTTCTAATACAAAAATCAAACAACAAATAGCGAAAGAAAATAGTTTGTCTACTTGATGTATTGTTAGAAAAGGACATAATTGTACTATTAGTCTTCTTTCTTCCAATTCCAACTATATCAGATCAGTCTCTTGTGACCGATATTTACGAACAAAGCGCATCATATTCAGAACAATCAAAAGACTTTATTTATTATTTAAATTCAGTTAATAATTTGTAATTGCATTTCTACAAGAGTTCCATATTAATATAATTCTTATGATGATGGAATAAACATTATTATGTTGATTATTATATGGACAGACATATTGTATAGAGGACGAATTCATGAATTTCCAGTTAAAATTGATTTAAGTTCTGGTCTTATTGAAATATCACATAAATGCGGTGAAATGTAACCACAGATGTCCATTTTGTAATTTGTTCCACTAGGTGGTCTTAAATGCGACAGTGCATGTATATTCAAATTATTTTGTTGTTGTTGTTTTGCTTTGGTCAATGTTTTGTTAGTTAATTTCAATTTACTCCTTTGTGGTTTACTTATCTACAATCCAAAGTTCTTTCCGAAATGCATTCACACCCGACCGACTAACTTTACATTTGGATAATAATATTGTAGGTACAGATACCATCAGTGTTAACTTTATATGGTATAGTTCCTACAAAAGGGAATATTCAAGAATATGATAAAATGAAAATGAATATTCTTATTGCTTGGATTTTACATAAATTTGTTTGAATTCGATATGAAATTTTACTCCAACTCTCTTACTTTTTTTTAACCACAAACAATATTATATGTATACATATATTATATGTTTAAAAGTAAAATAAACGTTTGAATTATAATAATAGACTTTCTCTAAAGGAACAAAATTTATTATGTTATGAAGAATTTTTTAAGATCAAATTAATTCCAAGGATTTAGGCTAGAATGGTTGCGAGAGTACATTTTTTATGCACTTCAATTTCCATACATTATAAACATTACCAACTACTACCCATTAAACTTTAACCAAATGTTTGTACATAATTCGATATGAAAAATCAATTTTTTCCGAGAGAAAAAAAAAATATAGTAGAAAATCCACATGTCAAAGGAAAGTAAACCAAATACTGACATTTACCTAGGGAAAGTTTTCACTATATGGAAAACAACTTTAAATCATTCTGTCATAAGCTGCAGGTTTTCTTCGCACATCATATACACAGGGTAGAAAATATGCATTGTATAAAGAAAGTGAAAAATTGGAAAGGAAAATGTAAATTTTCGAAAATAATATTTAAATTTTTTTTTTTTTTTTTTTACATCATGACTCATGCCTTTTCTAAAAGATATGTGCAGCATTTCATATTACATAAGTTTGACATAAATTTATAGTTCTGATTATTATTACATATCAACATTTTGGTTATGTTATTTTGATGTACGCGCTATAATTTTATATACATATACTTAGCTCAGGCACGAGTCGTACCAGGATATAATGGAAGCAGTGCTTCGCTTTTTAATTTTTTTGGAAAGAAGTTATAGTTAGATCAAATAGTTCATGAATAGTTGACAATGGAATCAGATATTTGTAATAATAAATTTAATAGGTACTCTACCTAGGCGCATATCTTATTAATTAGTAGTAAGATAATTGTAATTCTGATTTTCTTATATTTATTGTAATTTTTAGCTTCTAGCTTAGTCTCAATGTAAGTGAAGTTTAGCATATTTTAAAACTTTATTTCCCTCATAAGCCTATAGCCAATGAATGGGTTTTAAACATACGAATGCGAAATAAACATACAAATAATTTTTAATATTTACCATTTTGATGAATCATAATTTCGTTTTGAATTTTGTTTATATAAGAATTTAAAAGGAAAATTAATTGTGGAGTAAATCAATATTGTTGATTGGTTGATATTGTTGGTTGCTGACATTGTTGATTGCTGACATTGTTGATTGTTGACATTGTTGTTATTAACGTTAATCATCATTTAATTTGTTAATTGTTGGACATATTGTTTTTAATTTGTGACAATTAAAGCACTTTAATGTTTCATGCTGATTATTATCGAAACATTTAATTTTTGGATAAATTTAATAAATTTAACATTTTCATATTTTATGTTACTATATGAAGGAATAAAGGATATTAAAAAAAATCAGAGATATTAAAATATATTTTAACTAACACACTGTCATAGTGACATATTTTTACTGTTTTATAATATAAAAAAAGATTAATTTCTGTTCATACGGTTACTAGTTACGGTTCCTACCTTTGCGGTTCTATAATAGGTGGTGGTTGTGGTGGATATTCAATTAATCTTTGTATTGCTCCTATCGTGGACGGCCGTCGATAGTCAATAAACGGATTAAAAATATGTGGACCACTCATTGTAAATTCTGTAGATTAAATCTGTAATTAAAAAAAAAACAAAAATCATATATAAAAATTATTTTTAAACTTTAACCTAAAAAATAGTTAAATAAAATAATCCATAATTATCATAATTAAAACCTATATGGTTATAATTTTATCTTGTTTAAATACTATTTTTTTTCGGTACAGCCATAATTAATTGGATTAACGAAAAAAGTTTTACATAATTATAAACTTTATTATGAAAGGACGGTATAAGTAGTAGGTATACATATTTTCAATATGCTCTAAAACGCTTACATCAAAGCTTTTAATTAAATCATTCTACTAATCGATTTTTCCATGTACTGCAGGTACAGAGAATAGTTTCACACCTCATTAAAATTGTAGTTTTTTTTTTTTTGGTTTTTTTATTAGTTTTCACAGCCATGTGAATTTAATTAAAAGTAACTTTATTAATTTCACATGGATTATGTTCCTAAGTTATTATAATTTCATATACGAGTTATTGAGATTATTATACTTATAAATTTAAAAGCCAAGCTTACAACTAACTACATGTCCCATATAAATATGAGTTTTAAGCAGGATTGTTAAAGTAACACAATTTGTTACATGTAATTTGTTACATTTGTTACGAAATTTTGCGAAACTTATACGATTCCGTTCAATTCAGTTTAACAGATACATGAAATAACCCCATCACAATATTCAGAATTGTTCCGAAATATTTAAGAATGGAAAATTGGCGACAACCATTAGGTTGAAAACTAGGTAGCTAAGTATACCAATTTTTTTTAACAAATAATCAAATGTAACTTGATTTTCGTCGTGTAACAAATTAGGTATTTTATTTATTTTATCGATCATTTATTACTTCAACAACCCTGATTGTAAGATATTATTTTGATTATTCGTATTCATATGTAAATTACGAATGTTAAATTAAATTTTTAATTCACTTTTAATAATTAAAAATCATGTTAAAAACATTTCTTCGATTCAATTCGAAAGAGTCAACGTTCTTGATGCAAACAATTGAAAAAGAAAAAAGAAACTTTTTCTTTTGTATTTCATTTCCAAAGTTATTTTGCTGTTTGGAATTTTATTAATTAATTAGTATTGAGTGGCTATAAACTAAAAGTTAACATTTTTAATTGTATTGCTTTACCTACCTATCAAGTATGTACCATAGTAATTTTTATATGTACATATATAAAAAAAAGTTAAGGCACTACACCTGGACGTTAAGCACCGAAACTTTAAGCCAATTTCATTCAAAACTCATAAATTTCTATATGAGGCTCTAATAAGTAAAATTAACGAAACCACTTGACACAATTGCTAACTAAGAGATTTTATTACATTGAATTTTGTAAGCCATACAAATTTTAAGAGAACAAAATGAATGAGAGGAATTTTAGCTATGTTGTTATGTTTTATAAACAAATCGTTTTTCAAAGAAAATGAAAATAATGAAAATTTATTCTGCATATTGATCTGTGCCAACTTTTGAATAAAAAGTTAACATAATATAAGAGCTTTTCAATATTTTATTGTTGATTATGATGCTTCATTTTTAATTACGGCAATAGAGTTTTTTTTTTAATTAATAGGAGAAATATTAGAAGGAGTTATCTCTGCTAAATTTTTGGTTTTTTATCAACATTCAATCGATAATTTATTGGTGCTCTAAATTTCTTATCAATTCGATGGTAGTTCGATATGAAATATTCTCTAATCAAGAAGGATGCATCTAACTATTATGTCGTTAGATGTATCCTTCTGAAAATTTCTCAAGAAAAAAAATAAAAACGTCGACACTCCACTGATATAGAATTTGTAAAGGGCGGTTACTTCCATGGTATACATCATATAGACTCAAACTTTAGGTATTTATTTTGATCGTCTTTTGATATAACTGACAGCTCAGATAGTTATTCTATTCTTAGACACAAAGTGTTCACACTTCACACGCTATACTTAAATTTTTTTCTATAAATAGGTGGCATTGAATTGAATATAAATGAAATTGTTTGGTCACTTATCAAATGAAGATCTGGGTGTCATAATTCAGTTTGAAATTGAGAAGTAGTTCCGATATACCTAAGTGTTAGGAGGAGTAAAATTGATTTTAAAGAAAATTAGAGACTTGTTTTTCCATTGTATGCATTTTCGTGAATTTTTACATTATTTTGTATTAGAATTAAAAATGAAATACTGACCAATCCATTTCTCCTTATCTTCTTCCGTAAGTTCACTATTTTCTAAATATTTTATTAAATTTGTTAGGTAATTTACTTGAATATTTTCTAATTAGGGTGCTGTAACATCATCCCATATTTAATAAGAATAAGAATATATACCTACACACGATTATATGGCCATTAATTTTTCTTACAACGCTGACATTCCCTTTTTTATTCATTCTTTCATATATGTTGGTACTAGGTAAGGTATAGGATACGGTGTGCCATCATTAAATTTTAAATATATGTACTTAATACATGTACTTAAACCGAACAAGAGAGCAAAAGTTCACGGTGCATCCTTTTTATTCATTATATTTTACAACTTACACGATATCCTATGGTGCTTTGGCATAGTACACTTATTATGCACATAATGTAAATTATTGGTGGTGATTACTATAAATTTATAGTAATTTGTAATTATACAAACTACGGATATGATATTTGGAAAATACTCATTGACGCAAATATTATTATGTTGTATTTATGTACATGAATTATGATGCATTTATAAGGTCTTTGTATTCAAAATTATCTAAATGAAATCTAAATTGAACCAACCTGTTGATATTAAAAAAGCAATATTTTATTCGAGGGTTTAGCAGTTAAGTATTATGTATATATTTATATATGTAGTTCATATACATACATAGAACATATGTACAGACATTTATATGAAGGAAGGTGGTGAAATTGATGTTGGTTGAGAAAAAATATGATTATAATGTTTATTGTAGTCTTTACACACAGTTATGGTTTCTTTTCATTGAGGTTTTATTTAATTAAGATTTATCACTTTTCCAGGAAGGTATTATAGAATTTTAAAGCTTTTAAAGGGGCCCTTTCCAATATACATATGTATAATAAATATTCAACATTGTTTGACATCTATTTGTACATAAATATTGGAATTTTAAAAATCTCAGCAACTCCTTATACCTTTCATGTACGTCCCCATAGGTGCTTTTCTTTTAATGAAAAATTATGCTATCAAAGTTTCTTTATATCATACACGTAAATGTAGCTTTTTTAAAAAAAAAACTTTTTGCATTTAAGTATTCATTTTTAGATGGAGTTTTTCCTACATATATTTTCTTTTAAATTTATTTTGAAGGCTGTTTTTACATTATGCCATTGGCGACAAAAATTTTGCAAGAAACCTTTTATCTGTTGGAAAATTTAATTTCCCGTTTAACTTACATATGAATGAATTTACTTACTTGTGCGAATAGTTTTTCAGTGATAATAATTATAAATTATCGATAAATAAGTTATTAAAATTAAATTATTAAAGTAAATACTAGAGTTTCATAGAACTATAGAACTTTATCGAGTCTATGTATGATATTATCAAGGATATAAAAGACGCTGCTTTTAACAAAATTTAAGTTTTATAGTTTTCACTTACATATGTATGTATGTACCTACCTATTATTATGTAGAATCTCGGTTAGTGTGTAGGTTTGCTGAAAACTTATTCTGATTTCAATAAAGTTTACGGAGTTGTGTATGAACATAAATTGAAATTTTAAAGAAAATCAGTTTAGAAATATTTCTTGCTTAATTAGATTTTCATAACAAATTCTGACGAAATGTATAAAAATTTGTTTTTACTTACTATTGGTGCAATGATTTGCAAAATCAAGAGGATAAGTAGAGAGAGTCTATGAATTAATTTTTGATGTGGGATATTTGGAGGGTTGGAGTTTTTTACATAAAAATTTCAATTTTCCAACATGTTATTAAAAAACATGACTCATACTAATCCTTGAAAATCTATTGTTAGAAATTTTTGACTGTACCTGTACCTAAGCCATTTTTTAAAAATCTTTTATACAAATTTTATCAAAAATGCCTCAATTCGTCCTTTTATCTACGTGTATTGATCTACATATTTCACAAAATTCTACTTCTCTATCGGTTACAATGTTTTTGATTACTTGTATACCATATTTATGCACGTAAAGGCTTCAAAAATCATACCTACAAATAAAATTTTTGAACCTATTGTATAACTACAAAAGTTCAAAAGCGTCACGATGTTTGATTTCCTTCCAACTATACAACAAATAAAAATGTAAATATTTACTAATGCTGTTTTGGTACTTTTGCTATGATATGCTATGTAAAATAAAAGAAGCTACAGCCAGCTGATGTGTAAGAATGATTACAAAGGAATCCATTTAAAAATAGACAAACCTCTATCCAGCTCTGCTGGGATTTTATAAACGAAAAATATATTTTAGATAAAATTCACAAACAAAGCAAACATCAATAAAATGAAAATGGTCTACCCCTCCACCTATACATAACTGCATGTCCATAAATATGTATTATAATATCGTTGTAGTTTGCCCTCTGTGAGGAGTTTCGTTATTATGTATTGTACCTTACCAATATGGGACAAACTTTTCGTTGATTGCTGCAAATGCACAATTGACGTTTACTACTCAATGTTTTTACTGGACAAACGTATCTGCATACATATTTAAGTAGTTATTGCCTAGAAAAATCCTTGAGACTAGTTTGTTCTATATATATAGGGACATATGTGCAATTCCCATCATAGTATACTAATTTTCCACAATTTATATATATATTTTATATATAGGTATATTATATTTTATAGATTTTATATTTACATAGCGTCAATTATTGAATAATTTTCTTTGCAATATTTATTTATTTACATTATACTTATAACTAAATTTAAGTTGGATAATTGTTAAGTAATTCTAATTTATTTGTCAATATGTCTGAAGTTTTGACATATATGTTTATAGAGTTGTTAATTTGAATGTGTCCATATTATAATTATGTCAACACTAACACTGTGCGCTTTGAGTGAAAATGGCACGCCATTTCCGGGCGACTTAATGAGGTATTTCATAGCATTTCATTTTCACGCTTATTATTTTGCACAACGCAAACCCTTTCCAACTTTTGCAACTGTCGTTATTTCCAGTAGATATTTTCAGAAAATATTAGCATTTAAAAATAAAGAATAATGGCATTCATAGATTTCTCAGATATCAATCCTAATAAGTAGGAGAAATTACTGAATTTCGACTTTTTCATACAAAATATACCTTACACTTATTTTTTTGCACACCACTATATGTACGTTTGTATAATTTCAAAATACAATTCAACTAACTCCTTGTATTGATTTTGATTTTCTTAAAAAATCCATCTCCTATATCTCCGATATTACAATAATTCCTTATAAAACCGGTGAGCGCCGGTGTTATTGATACCGGAAAAAGTTTTTGTTTTTCTATTTTGACAGAGCACTTCATACATGAAAACTAGGAGGAGATACGTCATTTTATGTGATTTTCTATATCATTGCTATTGTTGTACCTATTATTATTATTGGACATAGACATTCTTCTGTGTATTGTTCGTTTTCATCAATGGCTGTATTTTAATGTGCTATATATAATTTAAGCTTCATCAGCTTATATGAGAAAGGAAATCTCAATATTTTCTTAATAGTGTGTGTTCTATGATTTGTTTAAATAAGTTTTGAGAATTGTTGGATAATGGTCATTCATTTTATTATTAATACTCATATTTCAAAACAATATAATGACATAATTATGATGGATCATCATTATTTATTACAGAATAAGTATTTTAATTGAATTTTGATTTCATATTTTTAAATATGACTTATATTATTTATTCATTAAAATTTATGCTTTTCTTTAGTAAATATGTCGAATGTGAATTTTGTTCTATATGAATTTTCCTCCATAATTACCAATTATAAACTTTAAAATTGACGTGTACTATACATTGAACATTCATTTTCCATTACAACAGCTAGATAGACAGGACACACTCCATATATCGAAATGATCTGTCAATTCTTCATATATGTATGTACACTATAAAATAATATTTGTATATACATATGTAGTACCTACATAGAATTAATAGACTATTGATGACCAGACCAATGGTTGATCTGATAATGTAATGAGTTGAGTTGCCCAATGATTCGGAAAACTCAATTGAAGTGTTATGGCTATAAAAGTGTCAAGTGTTGTTCTATATAATTATTATAGACAGGTCTGGAACACATGAGAATATATTAGAGTTTAAAAGTTTGGATGACAGAAAAGGAATATACATACATACATATATACTATAAAACAGGAATATTTGAATAATGCCAATTAGTGGTTGTCTCGAGGATTAAATGATTTTAGTGGACAGTTGATTAGTTAAATTTAAAATATCTGTTTCGTATCCGAGGATCATTTTGTAACGATGTTAAAAAATATATATTTATAGTATTTTTTTAATTTTTAGTATTTTAAAATTTCGACCCTAATTATAATATTTATACAGATTACCAATAACAAATATTTATGTTAACTTGAGCAAAAATAATTTTATAAAAAATCTTTTCCATCCACTTAAAAAACGTTGAACTGCCTTCGTTTGCATTATAATTTATGCCGGTTATAAAAAAACGCTTTAATTTCAAGATTTT
>JANSTT010018060.1:0-57924 GCA_026745375.1 Platyura marginata | reverse complement strand
ACCTGATTTCTAAACATAATATTACTAATCCAACAGTCGCCATGAATAATAGTCGGCTCCTCTTGAGCTTTACAACATTCCACCATAATCTGATCAGATTCGTCGGCAAACTTTTTCAATATTTCCTTTATTTCCGTATCCAGCGCGGTATTTACCTGTGACAAAAATACCTCGCATGATTTTCTAATAATTTCCTTAAACACCGGCGTTGCTTGTCCAAATGTTATTTCCGTCAACTTAGATGACAATTTGTGAAAGCCCTCGCTGTCCTGATCTTTAAATGCAAATGAGATAGCATGAAGATTAGCTAGCGCCTTCAGTACGACGGCGCATTTTTTATAGTTAAGTGGTGTTGGTCGATCTTCGGTGGAAAATTGTTCGGTAGTTAAGTCATTTAGTATAACATATTCATTGTTTTCTTCACAGCTTGACATTAGCATGGTGGGATGTTCACGAAATATTTCCGTTTCGGGAAGATGACGCCGTTGGAATTGTTGAAATTGTGGCAGTACTGTGTCAAAAGCGTATTTCTCTCTTAAAAAATGTTGCGTCGTATTCCAGGCAATTCTTCTATTGAGATTTTTTGGTGATATTTTAACAATTAGTTTTAGTTCTTTTAATTGCTCTCTGTAAGAAAAATATTTTATCAGAATATTTAATAATGGTGTAATGTTTTTTGGGGCATAATTTAAAGATCGTAACATTATTAAAAAGAAGCTAAAACCAGTAACGGACACATTCATTTTTTTCCTATCCGACTAAATTTCGAGTAATTTATTAAAAACCCTTGAAGTTACATAACATTGATTGCAGTGCCATAACGATAGGTCATGGAACTTTTTGGACAAAGTGTCCGCTGGGTGGTAAAACCAGGCTTAAGATTAATAGATTCTTAATTTATAAAATATTTTTTTCGGGATTTTGAATTAAAA
Organism: Platyura marginata; assembly: GCA_026745375.1. Lineage (NCBI taxonomy): Eukaryota > Metazoa > Arthropoda > Insecta > Diptera > Keroplatidae > Platyura > Platyura marginata. Next base: position 56,992 of record JANSTT010018060.1, on the reverse strand, counting down.
AATTTTACATTTGTTCGGGTTTTTGACATTTTTCAATACAAAATCTGAACCATCCAAAAACAAATAAAAGATGGTAAGGGGTCACCCCTCACTCATCCCCAAAACTTTCAAAATAAAAAAAAAATATTTTGACACTTCTCTATACAAATCTTAAACTCCCCTGGAGGGCAGGAAAGGGGCGACCGCCAAAAAGTATCCATAGAACGTTGGTTGGGAATATCCCCTCTTACCCCGACCCTCCTGCTCAATGGGCCCGTAAAGTAAAATAAAACCAAAATATTTTTAAATAGGAAAACAGGATGAAGGAAAATCAAAATTAATGCGTACAGTAAAATAGGTTATTGTGAATTCTCTTTGAATCCTAAAATATATGTACAAAATATTTTCTTAAAAAAATGAACTATTGTTTATAATAATCGTTGGAAACTAAGTAAATTCCAAACTAATTTTAAAAATTAAATGATTTTTTTAAATCAAAATTACAACAAAAACCAATTTTTTATTAATTTTAGGCGACGCTACTGCTTTCTTAGACAATACACGTATGGATTTGTAATAATATATTTAGGTATATTCTATTGAAGTGTTGGTAAAGTAAACATACAGTTAGAAAGGTATATATAATCAGACTTGATATTATTTATTTATTTAAATTTTAAAACTATGAAACTAACAAAAAACAGTACATACTTCTCTGATATTGGAGCGCTATTATCTGATTTTGCAATGACACGATACACGTGGCCTGAAAAATTTTCGCCATTTTTTGCCGCACAACTAACACTTAAAATAGGATTTGAAATTCCCATATTTGTTACATATTCACTAATTACATTTTGAATATTTTCACCTAGCAATTTGGTACTCATTATCACAGATTTTTAGTTTAATTTTAAAAAAATAACGTTGGCAATAATTATGTTAAATTATTAAAAATAAACACCACTTTTAATTTAAAATATTATACGATAAAAATTACAACACGGAACAAAAAAAATTTAAAATATTTAGTTTAAAAATTTACATTTAGAATAGATGTTTAGTTATGGAAGGACTGAGGACAATTAGTAAGTTTAAATTTAAAATATAAATCATTGTGGGTTGGGGACTAATACTAATAGTTTATTAAAAGAAACCGGTTATTGAATTAATAAAAAAAAAAAAATTGGGCCGTATACTTAATATCATTATTATTAACAAAGATGTTTTTTGTAATAAATTTGTTTAATTTTTGGCGAAAAAATATTTAATTTTATTTTTAAATTTTCTTATTATTTGTTTGTCCATTTTTACTAAAATTTATTTTCTACACTATTACTAAAAGTAACTTTCTTTATTTCATCATTCTGCATTTATTAATGTACAGTAGAACTTCTTTAATCCGGACTAATTTGGTCGTCCGGATTAATGAAATTACCTAAAAAATGAGTAAATGAATAGTTAAAACAACCTGTAGAGTTGAAGAAACGCAAAAGCTAAATAAATCCATAGGAAAGAAATCAATTGCTTACATGATTATCTATGTATGTACACTGTACAGTACAATAGTACATAGGTTATAAAATTTAACTTTAAGTTATGTAGAACATGACGGCGGCCCAGGCTCATCCAGACGCACTCTCTCACACAAAAACAATTGAAGCGAGATAAATGTGTAGTTTAAGAGTTCCGCACGTGCAATTTAATCGCCATTTGACTTTTTTCCTTCATTATTATTTTATTAATTTTTTTGAAAATGCCTGTCCGGATTAAGGGAAGTCGGGTTTAATGGAGTCCGGATTAACGAGGTACTGTAATTGATTTCAATGCAAATTTCAACTGATATTGCAATGGGAATGGGTAATAGCCAAACTTGTTCCTCCATGTCACACCAACAAAATAACCTTTTATGAGAAGATTATATATTCTTTCAAATTTGATTTTACTATGCTAATGTTCGATAATAATGGGAACTAGATTAAAAGTGATATTCGTTAATTACTGATAATAGTTAATTACTTAATGAAAAATATTATTTTTAGGTAATTCTCATCTCTTAAATATAAAATTGAGTGCATTGTATGTTGTATGTACCTATGTGATATTAAGCATCATGTCCAAATTAAATTATAATAATAATTAAAATATATCTTTATACTCCATTTATTTAGTTATTATTAATTAATTACACCTACTTAATCCATATATTGAATATAAAAATAATACATTATAGCTATGTACAAGGTACGTTTATACCCCCCGCATTTTTTCATTTATAATAAATATCCTAATGTCTTTAACATTTTTTCTCTGTAATGTGAAAAAGCTTTCTCTTAGATACAACGACCCAGATAAAACTAAATGTGTTCATCAAGCATGAGTATAAAAGCCCACCCAAAAAGCTGCGCAATTTACAAACCACGCCTTGTTCTCTTATCATTTTGGAAGACAACCCACATCCAAATAGCTATTTACAAAAATATTTCAATTAAGATGATAACAGATATGTAGTAATATTATTATTGTCATATAATACTTTTAGTGTAGGTAGATACCTATACTGTATAATGCTCTAGTATAGGTGCATTCATATGCATGTATGTACATAGGTATGCATTTTATCTATCTATGAAAACTTTACATAAATATTTTTGTTAATTTATTTGGACGTTGTGAAAAAGTTTTAAATTATTTATTATTTATCGTTTTTCCTGAAAATTCCATGCAAGATCGATGATCTTAAGGGCGATATATCCCTTATACCACTTTATACCCTGTGTGGTAAGTACATCATAATTACAACTTAGTTTTTCTAATGTCTTTCTATGACGTAAAGTTGTCATAGCAAAATAACCGGTATCGGTTCTTTTGCGGTTTTGATTTAGCTTTTTATTATTTCGTGGTTTCTGTTAAAAGCGTTTCATTATCGTTTCGCTGTTTTATTATTTCTCTGATGTAATTTCACTGTTTTCGTTTTTTTATGTAGTCAAAGAAGATTAAATGGATTTTGTGCACACTTCGTAATCATAACAAAGACGTAGTGAGCTAGATTCCAATTTTTTTAGGTTTTTTGTGTGTTTTTTTGCCAAGTGACCGAGACAATAAATAGTAAATTAACGAATAGTGTAAAAACGATAAGCGTAACAATTTGCGAAATAAAGAACTGCAAAATAACAAATGGTATAGAAGCGAGACAAATGGTGCTAAATGTAAACAGTGAAACAGTAAAAGTAAAGCAAATGGAATCGAAATAAAAACCGTGAAACAACTTACTTACTTAAACTTTAATACTTAAACTTAAACTTTAATACTTAAAACTTTTGCGCACTTCACTGCCACAGGACAATATTTAAGAAAAATCAATAATAAAAACTTAATAATTCTTTATTTTGATAATTCTTCTTTTTTTATTTTTATTTTAGCTGCATTTCTTGTGACATTAAATTAAAAAAAAAATGTCTTAAAATTGCATAAAAATAATTTTTTTAAATTCATACTAGTTTTCTTATTAAATGAGAAATTTATTTTTTTTGATTTGATTTTTCCTCGTCAAATGGCTAAGTTTTTTTTTTATTTCTGATGAAAAATATCACATCTTACAAGACTAAGACCCAATTTTACACGTTAGCTGCTATCATATAAAAAAAAACAATTTCCTAGCTGCCACAAATGTATATTACACTAGAATTTAGTATGTATTTGACCCACCCGTGGGTCATGTGGGAGTCAATGTGTTAACAAGATCAATACCTACTATATATACAAGAGCAAGACCAAAAAATTTTCTACAAAAACAAGACCAAGACCAAATGTGCCAGATCAAAACTACTGTGGTCTTGCGATTGCTTATTACCACACTTCACAAAAAGTGTCTTCAATGTAAAAAGTCCATATTTGATTGGATTTAAAAAAAGAGAGCAAGTTTGACTACCAAGGCAAATTTTTTTTTAGATTTCCTTTTTTTTCAAATTTGAGAAAATTAACAAAAGTTATCTCAGTTTTGTTACGAATTTTATTGATTGAGTGATATTTAAATCTACTTTAAATTTAGTATGTGCGACCATGCTGAATTTAAATTTCCAAGTTAATCATATAGCATAGTATTTTTTTTTTAGTTTAAAAAGTTAGCTAAGAACAGCCGGAATTCCTTCTTATTCTCATTTTTAAATCACCTTTATGTCATTTTGCCTTGTATACTTACATACATATTTTTCAACAACTTTCATTATTTATATTGATTTCTACCAAACATATAAATTGGTATGTAACACAGTCATGTTATGACGCTCTGAAAATTAATCGAGTGGAAACTTATTGAGACATTGTTTACTAAATCTCGTACACGATGTTCAATATAACTTTTCGAGCGGAATAAATTTATTGACAGTAGTGCCGATATATTTGGTAGATTAACGAGCACTTTACTGGTTTAAACAAATATAGTTTCAATTTAATAGCAGTTTAATCAAATGTAAATATAGATTAGCAATGTGAATTTATTATAGGTACTGTTTTTTTTTAAATATCAATCCAATAAACTTACCAAAGACAAAATTCTCTTGTAAGTCATATATATTATTTACATTTTAAACCATGGATATAAGTTCCGAAGCGTTTAATGTTCTTTTTGACTTAGTTTTAAGATAACCGACCAAATGGCTCAGAGCTATTAGTGGTTTCCTATGGAGCGGGAGGTCCTGGGTTCAAGCATCACTAGAGAAGTGTTTTTCTCTGGTATGTTGATTTGAATCTGAGCCCGAGTGTTTGGATTACACTTAAAAACAGTCTAAATAATAATATTATCTCTAAAAATGGCAATGCTTCAAAATAACGTTGAAATTGCGAGCATTTGTAAGGTTTTGTTCTGTCATAAATGTAGGTACATATCTAGATGTGTGTAATTATTTACAAACCATTTGAAATACCAATAACCAATTTTCAATGTTAAATGTATTAAAGATAGGTAGACATATCTACATATGTATTTATGTACATTGTACATTCTCTCCCCATTTTCTGTATAGCATAGACTGGAAAAAGTTTTTCAATTTGCAAATTTCCGTGGAAGTTAGAAATTAAAAAATCATATCCATTGTTGCAGGTTGATTGTTTGGAAATGTACCAACAAAAAATAATTTGTTTCATTTACCTTGATTTTTTATTTATTTATTTGATATTTATTTATTAGTATGTGCGAGTTATTATTATTTTAAAAATATTTATGTATTGATATAAAATTTTAATTTTAATTTGTTTTATTTCAACTTAAAAGTTTTTTTTTTATTTAATTTCAGCTAAAAATAATTTGGTCGATTCAATAAATATTTATACATAGCCATTGGCATTAAAGTGAACACTGGACAATAAATGCATTGAACGTGTATCTAGTTTTAAATATCTTGGACGCAGACTTTATAAAATTTAGAACCCAGTTAAAGAAATTAAATGCAGAATGCAGATGGCAAGATTCTCATTTCAAAAGTATAAAAAAGTACTAAATAGTAACGGCATATTCGTATCAGTCTTCGATTAAGATATCTGAAATGCTTGCTATGGTCAGTTTTTTTGTATGGTGTAGAAAGATGGACGCTTGTCAGTCATTTCATTATGATTAGCAACGAACTTTTTTCGATGTATTATATATATAATAACCATTGTATTCTAAATAACATAACAACATCCTGCATAATAATTAGTTCACTCATAAAGCTATAAGTGTAAATCTTCTAATAAAGTTTAAAATTAAAAACAACTAAACTCAAACTATACAAACAAACTCCCTACAGTCCACATAGATAGTAATAAAAACAAAAGCTTAATAAGCTTGTTGTAAAGTTGCGATAATCTTCTTATACAAACTACTGCAAGAAATAAATTAAAAGCAGAAATAATATGCAGATTGAGTAAAAGTTTTTAAGGACTTCCTATACACTCCCTTTCAGTTACTTATAAGAAGCTTAGTCAAAACTTTGAAAACATCTTTTTACTGTTCATTATTAATCTCACTTTAGCAATTTTATATGCTGAATTGGTGAGATAGAACCAAAAGGAGCGTACTTATAATGGCGGGGAGGAGGAGTCGGTAACTATATAGTTTATACATTAATAAAATGAAAAATTCAAATGTTTTCTAATACCGTGGTGAGAGTACAGAGAAAATAATTATGATAACTCCATTTCTCTTGATAATGGACCGTATGTATATACTACATTTTGAAAAGGTGAACTCACACGTTTAACCAATTCCCTCCCACCACTTATAATTTTAATTAAATTCGTACCAACCACAAATAATTGCCTCGGGTAAATGGCACAAAACATTATCATTAATCAAAATGACATCAAGTGATAAAATCTCTAATATTAAATGGAAACTCTAAAACCGCTCGGGAAAATTGTGTATTATATCAGTTAGGGTGACCAGTTCGTGTTCTTTCCATTTTCATTTGTATTCTCTATTCGTGGATAATGTTCCGCATACCCGAAAAAAGGGGTTTACAATAAGTTAAAAGTTTTTGAGTGACAATATGTTTATATGCTTTATGCCAGTAGAATCCATTGATGACGTAGCTTTTTAATCACATCTATTATGTTAATGTAACTGTACTTTTTACATAAAAGGGATTTACTGTTATTTAAAACAGAGGTTTCAAAGTAGAGGGCGTGACCCAAAAGAGAAGCGAGAGAATTTTACTGGTAGGCACACATTTTACAAAATTATGGGTAAAAATATTCCATACATAATTCGAAAATAATATCATAACAAGGCTCACTTTCATCTACATTCTACATATTCACTAAGAAATTATCGCTATGGAAAACCAAAATGGCACAAGTGAAAATGAATACATTTCCATGTACGTGTGATTTTATTAAAAAATATAATTTGGAACAAAAAATGAAATAACAAAAATTGATCTGCACTGGGGAAAAATATGTTCTGCTGATTTTGACGTTAAAAAATATGACATCCTTTTATTTATTATTCATTCTGCTCCAGATTATTTTTCATTGTCCGCTGTGGAAGAATTGAGTAACAGACATCGATTTTATCCCCGTTTTACACGATGAAAATTTTCTTTTGCGATATGTATAAAAACTTTACACGTACATATATGACTGGTTTAGTTGTCAAAATTGTCAACAATATAGCGAGAGTGCTTGGACAGATGCATGAACACAATTTTTTAGGAACCCGAGATTGAAATAATTTTTTTAGGGGGGCACTTATAAAAAATTTTAAGAACTTCTGATTTAAAGTGACAGTAAGATGGGGATAGGGGAAAAATTCATTAAGATTTCTACAAATATGTATGGATGATGATTAAGTGAAAAATAATCCTCTATAGTTAAAAAACAAATCCAAAATATTTGTTAATGTATTCTGTAAAAACTTTGCATACACAAGGTACATAATCGGGGTAATTCACGTTCTTTTTAGTGCGCTTTTATTTTAATTAAAAGAGTACTTCGATAATTTGCTATTCACGTACTTACTACAGTTAAAACGAAAAATTTAAGAGTTCTATGATAGCAAACCTAAAATCTACGCACGCTTGAATAAAAATAGTGTAAAATCATAAATGTAGAATCTATTCTATCTATATATCCCCAAATGAGCAAGAAAGGTAAGATAAGCAAAATCGACCTGACAACCGCAACGTAGCTTTACCTCTCTAATAAAAATAATTACAGTGTATTTTTTGATTAAACGATCTTTGAGATAAATTAATACTTAGTTCCAAAAATTTTGGGTGTAACGATAAATTGACTATTTATGACGAGGCGATGTTGGTTTAGTTTAGTAAAAACTAATGTTCGTATGTATAAAATGCATTTTTATAAAATCTTTTGTTCAAGTTTTTGATATAACGATTTCTTTTATTTGACATATGAACAATGCAAGTTAATTGACTGTTTAATAAATAACTTCTCTCTTTATTCATTTAAAACGCCCCAAACATATAATGTCAATTCAATCTTAAAAAAGCCAAAACCACTATACATCAAAGGTTACATAGAATGACATCAAAATCATCAATATTGTTAACACAATTGGCAATTTTCAACGAAACACTTGGTGCGAGGTGAGACTGTGTTTATTGGCTTCCCCTTCCAAACAAGACAACAAAAAAAAAAACAAAAAATTCTTTAAATTTTGGCATTTCATTTTTGACAAAACGTCTTCTATTATGAAATTTGGTACAAAATAAATTACATGATTGTAACATGTATACAACTCATAAACCTTCCCAGTTTATTTTCACCCCACAATCTTATTTATACAATCTAAGACGTTGTGCTGTTGTGCTGTTAGACATAAGTTTATTCACGCAATTGAGATAAATCAATCGAATAAACGTCAAAGAAAACAACAATAAATCTAACTTGTTCGTACGATGAAATTGATGACTTCTTAAAGTTTGCGATGTAATGATTTAAGATATTTTTGAAAAATTCTGTATCAAGAAGAACACGATGTTAAGGTGTTTATATAGTATGTAGGTATATACATTATATGTATGTTTGTATGATTTAAAGGAAAGAAGGGTTAGATCATTTGAATTGTTAAATTAATTGTTTGGAATTTATCAACATTTTATAGTTTAGAAATGTAATTAGGATTAAGGATTTTAGGGTGACATAGCAATAGCAATAATATTTTTTAGTAATTTACTTAAATTTAAATTTTAATAGTTCTTCATTTTTAGTATTTATTGTACACCTAATAAATTATTGATTTTAATTACTTAAGTAAGATCATTTTGCAATGAAGAAACTTTTTTTTATAGACTGTCGTCTATTTTACTATGTAGAACAAAAACTCTCTATCTATATTTTCATGTTTTCGAGTTATGAGGCTTTTTGTATATCGATGGCTTATATGCAATACCCGCTAACTCATTTTTATGTACTTTTTAGGAGACAGTAAAAACTAAAGTTGTTTCGTCAAATATTGCAAAAAAACGAAATTTTTAAAACAAACTCTTTGTGATATTTTTACATTACAACCCTGCAATAAACATCAAATAAAAATCGGTAAAGCGGGTTTTGTATATAAGCCATCGATATACTTTTAATATTGCAGTCAATGAGTTAATGAGTTTTAAGTTTTTTTTTCTTATTAGGTCTTCTACATTAGATAGATAATTGAAAATTAGATAGGAAAATGTAAAAAACGAGTTTTCGACAAAAGTGTAGATAGTGAGTTTTTGTTCTACATAGACGATATTTTTATATTAATATTAATATTCTCTTCAAAATATATAATACAAATTTTGGGATAAAAAAACGCCCCCGATTTCTATTTTTGTTCTCCATGACCATGACCAAACTCAAGTTATTTGTATATATGTATATTTTTTAACAAATATAATGTGAATATCTACACATTTTCATTGAATATAAAAACACTTAAGGGAGCTTTACAACAAAAATGAAAATAGTTTTTCCCCAAAAGAATTCAATTAGAAGAAAATCGTGCACACAAAAGCAAAATGTGTTATTTTGCTTTGCGTGTAGCCAGCAAATAAATGTTTGTATCATTCGGTAGCCATTAATTATCCGGTAATTTATCTGCTAATTAATGTTTCTCCAATAACCAGAACATTATTTTATTTGTTATTCACTCAAAGTAGCTATATAAGAAGTTTTCCTTTTGGTGGTATAGGGTGAGGGATTTATATACATACATATACGCAATACGTGTATATTGGTTTTAGCAATTATATAGGGGAGATTGGAGTAAAATGTCTTTATATAGCTTTAAACTATAAATTTTGGTTCGAAAAAGGTAAACAAAATTATAAATAAATATTAGACTAGTTAGTTCCAGCTAATGTATAGAATAGAACATAGGAGATATTCAAAGGAATATATTCTTTTAAAATTTAAAAAAAATGAATAATTTACATACAGTGAACAAAATAAGTCTTCGTATAATTACATTAAACATGAAAAATCTTGAAACCTTGAAATTGGTCTATAATTTTTAGAATTTCGCATAAACATAATCACATCCTGGCACAATTCTCAAAAATAGTTAGTTCTAAAAATGTTTAGAATAACAACGGAAAATTGGATTTGTTTTTTGCAGATTTTTAAAGATTTTTTAAATTTGTTGTAGAAGTCAATATACCAATTTTTTTCCTCCCAGCTTTTGCTATCTTACAAGCATATTATTTCATTTTCCTTCGTAGAACATCCTTTTCTCATATTGAATTGTTTAAATTCTTTCTCATCGAAGATTTTCAAACGCTATCCTTATGCAGAGTTCAAAACATAAGGAGGTCCGTTTTAAAATTAAAAATTGTATTAATAACTTTAATTAATAATTAGAGTGTTATTATTTTAAACTTAAAAATAGTAAAAAAAAACTCCGGTTTTTCGTTAAAGTTATAGGTTTTTTCTTGCTCAGCGGATTGCAACGGACTCTGTTTTACGCTTTATTAATTAATGATAAAAATTCGATCTGAAAAAAATCACCGTGCCCACTGACCTGGAAATTGAAGCTAAAAACTAGGTCTGTGTATAAGGGGATTTTTTTTTAATCGAATTTCCAACATTTTTTTTATTTAATTAATAAAAAATAAATTTAAAGAGTTAAGATCACAAACTACGATTAAAAATATTCCTCAATATATTTATTTTTACTACAAGCATTGAGATAAGATTCCGAAAAGAATTTTCATGTCAATTTCATAAAGTTTCTAAACGAAAAAAAAAAAACAATAACAAAAATATTAACCGTAAATAAAATCCATCAGCAAACAATACAAAACAATTACTGCCTCCCCTGGTTAATCTGGCCCATTTAATAAACAAACATTTCGAATAATAACAACGTCATTTATAGCCAGATAAATGACCAAGCATTTTCCCTTTTCGAATATATAATTTTCCATTTTCCGCAATGTATCGTTATGGAATTCATTCTGATGATGCCCATGCTGCCGCATTTAAGCTTAAATCATTTCATGTCAGTTTGATTAATGACAACTTTATTATTCATTTTGCTCGGGTTTGTCTTTTCCGTTGTGTAATTACATGCAGTTATGGCATCATTTAATTAAAGAAATATTATGATCCTTAAATAGTATGCTGGCCCATTTTGTCCGTCAACCGCCTGTCGTTGTTCACGGTGACGTATATATAATTAATGATCGAAAGTTGTTGTCTTATTGTTCTATAGTGGCGTAAGTATAATCCATTATTATCAAAGAAAAGAGATCTTATTGAAGTGGTCTCCAAGATCGTGATTTACCACAAAACTTTATGAAATTAAAATATAAATGACTACACGCTGCGGGGGTGGGTTATGATGGGTGCGCGATGTTGAATAATTTCGCACGGGTTTGGTTTGATGGAATAATTTTATTCATTGAAAACTCCAAATCACTTAATATCATTTTCATGATTAATGGTGGTTTGTTTGGCGGTTATTGTTGATTTAATACATGTAATTAAATGCGTGATGGTAAAATTTAATTAAACAATTTGAAGAGGTATACAATATACATACACAATTATAAATGACGCGAGTTTTTATATATGATGTACTTATATACTTTAGTTGGGTATAAACTGGAATTTAAAGATTTGTATATGTATAGATAGATAGATAGATAGATAGATAGATATAGATATATAATGTAAAATATATTTAAAATATTACGTAAATTGATTAAGATTATTAAATAGTGTATCAAAAAAGTAACACTGACTATGGAGAAAGTCGATGACCGCATACACATCAGAAAAAATTTATTTCAGTGAGTAGGTAGATACATTTTACATCAAACTAATTCAATTTAGATAAGATATGAAGATTTTCCCTTTTTTTTGGCACTTCCTTTTTATGAGGCAAAAATTATCCCAACCAATTCTATAATATAGGAAATGGAGTAAGTATTACCGGGCTTCCAACTTAAGAAGCACAGAGTACTTTAATGTAAGACCAATTCATCGTGAGGTAAATTATTTTTATTATTTCTTCAAATCTCGAATGAGGTGATAATTTATTTAATCAAAATTTAAAATTTAAAATTTTCGCCTAATTAAGACTATATTGTATATAGACACCATACTATATAATATCAAAATTTAATAAACACAATTATCTCATTGCCAATATGTAATTAATTATTCGCTAAAAATGTTATTTTAAATTTATACAAAATTAAATGCAGCAGCAATGGTAATATAAATATTAAAATATCCGCGTGTGTAACAAAATCATATTATGGTACATTTGAGCGTTATTGGTTTTCCAAAATTTACCATTTTCATAAAATTTTAATGTAGCGATATAATAGTAATTACAGCAATTAATTACTAGTACAAACTGATATGACAGGGCCTGGCTCATATAAACAACGTAATAAACATTTTATATACCAGTGGTCGAGTAAATCGATTTAAAAATTAATTATCGACAACATTTTGCGAATTATTATTTAATCAAATTCGCATAAAAATCATCATTTTGTAATTTTATGAATTTTCAAAAATACGGCAAACATATTTTTTGTCATCCGGTACACCTAATTAATGATCTATATTAAATTATGTAATATAATGAAATGTTTTAATTATAATATTTACCTAAATATTTTTTTTTTTGCTCACTTCGCTTTATCGCCCACTATATTCTATTTATTTTCTTAAGTTTCCAAAAACAATGAAGAACTTTTATAATAAGATGTATCTTTATCGAAATAATCTTAATTTAAAGGCAATACAAGTCATGCATTAATAAATGCCTCTATCCATTATATTTACATTTGTACGATAGTTGAAGTCATCCCAAATTATCCCAAAAGTTTATTTTCTTACCCAACTTATGTTGTGTGTCACAAAGTCTTCGGGAAACTTAATCTATGTAAGAGGATTTTGGTTTATATATCATTTAAGGTAAACATAAGTTGCCACTTTATAGGTCTGAAGTTTTAATTTGCTTTCAGTCATGCAACTATAAATCAATTAGTCCTAGACATAGACTTTGATAGTTTGATATAGATATTATTTTAGTTATACATATGGATATATGTAGGTATTTGTATATATATTCCTAAATTAACAGTCAGCAGATATAAAGTTGATTATTTGTTTCAGTGTTTAATAAGACTCTATCTATATCAATGTGTAATAGATCAGGTTTGGTAACAGTAGAAGTAGAAAATATTAATGATATTAGTGAATTATTTGGTCACTTTCAATTCAGTGCTTTTCATCAACACTTAAATATATCCTATTTCACGTAGGAACATGTAAACAAATCATAATTATTATACACATATATCCCAGCAAACATTTTGAGAAAGGTTACTAAAAAAGAAGAAAGAAGTTAATAAATATCTTGCCGAGAATATATTTCGTAAATATTTCGCATACAATAAAGCTATAAATATCTCGAGAAACATTTCGCAAGAAAGTTCTGTTGAGTAATTTCTAACAAAAACATTTTTTCGCTAATGCTCGAACAATATTTCGCAAACAAAGTTTGCCGAACATTTCGCAGGATAATATTTTAAGAAATAAGCAGGCGAAATATCTTGCGTCTATCATCCCAGCTGGACAAAAGTTTTCCGATCAAATTGAAATTTAGCACAGATTTAGTACTATTTAGTACCAACGTATTTTATGTACCTTCAAGGTTCCAAAGTAATAGCCAAAAATAAAATAAAATAAATTTTGAATTCTTATTTCATACTACATATAAGAAGTTTGGATATTTGATACCAGACTAATTCTGGAAATATCGTCCTGAAATTTAGTATGTTCTTCAGAGAGAGAGAGAGTAAATTTTGCTTCGCAAACTATAAAACAGTAGAGAAACTGCTTAAGAAAATACTAAAAATAATTGCGCAAGAAATGTCACAAGTCAATGGCTTGGGAAAATCAAATGCTTGTTGGGTATGCATGCATATCCCACAGAAAGTTCATTGATTTATTCATAACATCTTCTCTAATATGTTAGTCTATTACCGTGTGATATGAGAGAGTAGACCTACAATCTGTAAAATAGAATTCGAACCACTCTTATGTACATTGTTAAAACACGAACCGAACAAATAAACCAAATAAAATATTGAAAAATTTCTTCAAGAAAAACTGTTAGGCTAATCTTGTGATAGGATTTCGAGCCTACGAACGAAAAGTATACAAACTGATGATACAGCCTTTTAAAAATTGCAAAAACAAATTAGAAAAAATAAATTTTATATTACCACTTTTTAAGTAGACTATTTTCTTCCTCTTCTCTATTGAATCCCCCTTTTTTCTCATTTAAGGCGAATAAGATCCAAACATTTCAAAAGTATATATAATATGTACCTACATTCTATTATCAAGGAATTCGAATCTTAAAGAAAAAACAAAACACTTTATTTTTGGATCACTTATCTTAGATAGAAAAACGTTTGCAGATAGATTACCACAGTAAAACTACGAAACTATTTAAATATTTCATAACTTTACCAACACTTTCCAACATTTTATTTTATGGGAACATTTCAATTTTTCGGTAAAAAACAAAGTTCTTATCTTTTCCAGTTCCACTTTATATCCATTCCACATTCATGCAGAATAAATATTCTATAACTTCCCTCTGTTTATTTTTTTTTATGTGGATATTATTTTACATTTAGATATGGAAAAATAAATAAAATTTATGTGCGATGTGATATTATGATAGAAGAGACAAGATAAAATATTTCTTGATTTTGTGAGATTTTTATTTTTAGTCGTTGTCTGATGTATACCAGACCACAATGGAAAGTTGAAAATTATTTCATGGTGGAGTATGCCATTCTAAAAAAAAAAAAAAACTTTAGAAATAACAGTAACCAACCAGAAAATGTATGTATATAAAAAAGAAAAAACACACGTACAACATAGAATTTTTGTCCAGTCACCATTTTTGTCTCAATACTCAAAATAAACTGAAGCTAGGACAGCAAATACTTTTATGGAGTAAAATACTTCACAAGAATTTTTTAATTTTAGCTTTTACGATTTGGCTGGATCTTGTAATTCCTTATGCGACATACCAGAGAACAGTCCATATTGAGATATGGTACAAACGTACGAAGTTCAATTATCAAGACTATTATAAGTAAGAGGTAAGAACTTTATAAACAAAATAGTCCATTTTAAATTGCTGTGCAGAAAGTGCTAAAAGTTGAAGGGAGGGAGTATACATACATATATTTTCTTCACTATTGAATATACAAATATATTTGTATAATCCTTAATTAGGCCTATTCCAATGACTTACTAAATCTTAGAAAACTATAAGATGATTAAATTTATCAAATTGTTCTATAACATATTTGATGTTCAGCATATCGATTTTGCGTAATTTCTGCTTAATATTTTAGCAGATAATTTTAGCAGACAATTTTAGCAGAAATTTTAATTAAAAGACATCTATCAATTTGAAACGTTATTAAAGAACATAGGAAAAGATTGTAAACATCAACAGGGACATCTTTCAAAATTTAATAATACTGAAAGTGACTTATCAAAATAAATGTAAAATGTCAACAATTATCCGGCTGAACAAAATTTTATAGGTAAATTGGAACGATTTTAAATCATTTCTTAAGTCAGAGACAACTGGCCATTGGGAAATCGACCAACATGACAAAACCAAATAAGATAAAAAAATTTCGATTTTAAACTTCTAGCAGATTAAAACAAAAAAATCAATAATTTTTTTCTTTTTTCGTTGGATTTGTAGCAGAAAAATGTAAACTGACACAATTTCTTGAAAAAACATAGTATTTGGGTTGAGACTTTGATATCAATAAATTGAAACGCACTTTCTTTTCTGCTAAAACACCATTGTACAAACTTATACCACATTATACACGCATAATATTAAGCAGATTATTTTCCTGCTAAAAACTACGCAAATTCGACATGCACGTTCCGGTTAATCTCATGTTCTATATTCACGTTATGTATGAAAATTCTAAAAGAAAGGTGCGAGTTCTTATTTTACCGTCTGACTACTTAATCTAAAGAACTTCACCGATTATACGTTCCATATCTACATAACTACATCTAAACAATTATTCATTGATGCCCTGATACCATAACTGCAAAATATACAGTCGCGTCGCCTCGTACATTTTATAATGTGAATTATACAAAGTTTTCTATCATTTATAACTCAAATAACGAAATATAATATAATAAATATTTTGTCACAATTTATTGCTATGTACCTGTTTTCATACTTGCAGTACATACGAAAATTTCATGTAAAAAGTAATAAACTGGGGATTCCCGTTCATATAATACTTAATAAACAAATTGCATCCCATACAGCTGTTAACATGACAAACGACTACCATATATTATTTTTATGTTCATGAACTAAGCCTTTATGCTTTGGCTTGTGATTTAGAAAGTTCTAATAAATTTATTAAAGTTACAAAACAGGACCTTATGTTTCCATTATCATTGAGTTATTGCAAAATAATTTTTACGTCATTAATGTATGGTAGTTTTGCTTATTTAACTGTATATAGCTAAGTACATCTATATACATACATAATATACATTTTAGATAGATAGCTAAAAAGTTCTGTTCTGACAGTCTACAATAGAATCGTTCTTTCTGTATGTACATATATTCCATAAGTTTAATGTGACTTTTTAAATTTAAAATTAATGGAATAAACGAAGAGAGAAACTTATGAAAAATCATTAATAAACGAGATAGTCTTGTCAGCATGCAAGCGAAAACGACAAAATTCTGTTATCTTTGAAAAGTGTTTCCATAAAAGCTAGTCTGAATGGTAGGAATTTGGATTCCCGCTGATGGTACTCTTGTCGGTAAAGAGGAATTATAAACTCACAGTAATTATATCATATTAGTAAATATTCCAAATATAAAACAAACATTAAACATGACAGTAGACAGAGTGTTAAATTGTCTGACATCCGATATTTCTAATTTTATTTTGAGTATACATGGAAACATTCTAAACGAAAGCTTATCTCATAGTCGTTGGTGTGAATTATCTTAATTACCCTAATTAAGTGATCCCTTTTCAAAAACATTGTTGTTTTGTGGCTTTTGTTTCATGTTTATTTTCTCAAGAGATAAAGCAAATAACAATACGAATTTCCAAGCTTATTTTCATTTTGTTAGTTGAGCTTTGTTTTGGTGAAAATTATCTGATTATTTTTATCGCTTTTCTGAGATTTGAAGCTATGAGAAAAAATTCATATAATGTTGGTTAAATGAGCTTTGCTTTTCGATGGTATAATAATAATTCTTAATGCATTTATAACCTGCAGAAGAAGAAAAAATATTTCGTATTATTTTAATGTGATGATAATATTTTGTTGTGCTTTAAGCAATTTAAATGACAACGACAACAAAAAAATAATATAAACCAATGAAATGGTCATATGAATCATAAATGGCGCCCAACGCACACACAAAAAAAACATTCCAAACTGTCAAACTTTAGTTTAACATTTCCTTTACGTTTCTATTATCTGGCTATCTTATTGTTCATAAGTGACTGCTTTTTACCCACATAATAGAGTAGAAATGATAGAAACCAATAAAAGTCCATTGCAGAAATATTTTGACCGCTTTGGTTGTTGTAGGTTAGGTAGGTATGGATGTATATATGTACTTGCATTGTATGTTTGTATGTATGTGCAATATTTCAAAATTATAGAGTATTTTAGTTTCCTTTAAAATAATTGAAATAAAGACAACAAGAAGTCAACAGAGAATAAAAGGACCGTAACAAAGTTTCCCATAAAAAGAATTTTCAAAAAAGTCCCATTGTTTCAGATATTTGCCCTTGAATGATATTGAGAGTCCATTATATATTTCAATTTTTAATTTATCACTTATTTATACTTGGTTGATTAGTCTAGAAATCACAAAATGGCTGTGAAACTTGTAATATTACGAACCCGATCGAGAATATCATCCAAAATTTCGTGCACAAATGCTTCGGACGAATTCTTCAAATATTCTACCCTATATCCAATAAAGATCTCTGGAGAAAATTCGACGATTGGAATCCATAGAGGTCTCGTAGACGACGATGACCTAAAGCTAGTATATGGCTAAAGCGAGAGGTAAGAAGTGGGTAGGTGTGAAGATTTTAGTAACAAACAGAGTGCGATGGTTTTATTGATGCCCTATGTTCCCTCGTCTCAGAGTAAAGGACTAAATGATGATAATGAGTGATGACGCATAGTTTATCATTAAGAGGATATGGCCATAAACAATAACCATCCGTCCAAAGAGCCGAGTAATCGCTAATGCCTCTTCAACATTCACACAATTAAAGAATTATTCGATTAAACGAATTGCAACAGATAGGAAAGCCCATACTATAGAATGAACATCTTAATCAAATAAAATCAATAAATAAACTTAATACATTTTATCGCTATCAACCTCACAATAAACCATTATGAGCATCTTTTGGCAGCCAAATAATACTTGAAGCTATTTACTTTCTGTATGGGGTGGAAGGAAGAAGAATAATTTTTTTTTCCTTCACTAGTTGTTGTTGTATTATGTGGATATCATGGGGAATATAAAACAACCGTTTTGAGCTTTGCTGACTGCGGTTTTGTTATTGTGCTTAACGACAACATCTCGTTAGGGTTTATAGGACATAAAGAAACTCAGTTTCGTTTCTAATCTTTTTATTAAAAGAACAAACAGCTCATTTTAGGGTCGTTATCTAGTTGTTGTGATAATCTAAGTGTAATCACAAATAAAAAGAAAAGAAAAAAAAATCAATGCTCAATGGATGTGGCAATTTTATTGCAAAGGCATCTTTTTTTAATTTCGTTACAGCTAGAATAGAATAAAAATAATTAGCCATTTAACCCTTGGTCAAGCGCGGCTGATCTGACAGGTACAGCAATGACGTTTTGCTTAACCCTCCTTCCCTTTCCGGCGCCGGAACTCCTACCCACCAGTAGCTTCCTAAGTTTTGGTGGTGAATCGATCCCACCCGGTTAGTCTTTCCGCTTCTTCCATGGAGAGTGCGGAGGAGCTCTTTCGCCTGTCAGGCTCACCGCGCCCGAAGTTGTTTTTTTTCCCGCAGGTCAGTATTTCCACCGTCGTTCACTAAAATCGTTCAATTTGCTTATTTTATGAATGTATAATAAATTACTTGAGGTTAGTTTGTAGAAATAAGTAAGATTTTCAGCCTGTGCCTCTCAGGTTCACCGTACCTGATTCCATGGATTACCGTGAAAAATCATCCCACCCACATTGACAAACAATGCCTGCAAAAAATGCTACCGAGGAATCTGCCTGCCTTGGCATGACGGTCTGCGATGCCAGTTTTTTCCTCTTTCAGTGTACTTCTGCTTCAGGAGGCTGATTCCGATAAAGTGATTGTAATAGCATCTTACCATTTACGTTTTTTAAATGATTTTAATATTTATTTCAAATTTCGTACTAAAAATGTAAGATTAGTTTGTTAATTTCGAAATTTTGATATTATTGGTTTTGAATTGTTTAAAAATTAAGAAATTGTTTTTTTAAAATATTTTTTTGCATTGTTTCTTTAAAAACATACCTACGATGGTGAGAAATTTTTTTCTTTTACATACGCTAAATTGGTTAGAATAGATTTTATGGGCATTTTTCGAAAGTGAGCCTCACAGGCTAACCGCGCCCGAACTCGGGAGATTTCAAGGCGCACTCGACGAAGGGTTAAACATATTTAATAACAAGTTTTACAAATCTATTCAAAACACGTCTCTAAACTAAATAACAGACTACAAAAGTTTATATTAAACTTATAAAGTCACAGTTAAGCTTACCTTATATATATATTTATATATACATATATTGTCATACACATAAATAACTTAATACCTAAAAACTTTCTATTCTAACTATTAAATATATACCCGCATCTTATCTACATTATAACATATTTCTAAAGCTTCTTATTATGCTCTAAAGCTCATAGCTCTAAACTTTTGGTATGGAAAGTGTAAAACTAAATTAACAATCTTATCTAAACAAAGTGGGTAGACAATGAATAGACACGAGAAAGAGCTTATAAGGGTTATATTAGGATTGAATTATAATTAATAGTTTCTGTCCAACATTATATAAATATTTAATGTTTAAATTCAAGAAAGAGAAAGATGAAAATCAATTTCAATAATGATTTTTATACATAAATGTTAATTCTTTAGTAATTGTTAAACATGATATAAGAGAGCAACATACATAATTCAGCCCAAATGAGAGTTATTACAAAGTAATAACACTTACACATAGTGAACATTTAGGCTTGGGATTTTTCGAGTGTGATCGGATGGTTAGGATTCCACTTGAAATTGTAGATTGGTAAAGTATTCCTTCGAAGTTATTACGAATGCCGACTTGTCCAATGCAGAAGAAAACCTTCAAGTTTAGAGGCCGAGAGACAATTCGTCTTAAATATTTTTATCTTTGTGACACTGTCGGGACCTTCAAACATTGTTCAACATTTCCAGCTTTTTGTATTCCATTCGTCACATCCATTTCAATTCCACAGGCTCTTGAAATATTGCTTCTAATAAACTATGCATAAATAATGAATATCAATCAGACAACCAATTTTTAATTTATACCTTAGGCTTAGCCTATAACAGTCCAAACAATCTCTTCAAGTAAGATTTAATCTTTGTGCCTATTTGAAAGAATGGACTTCCTGTGTAAACAGTAAACAGTCATCAGACAAAATATGTTTGTCGTGGAATCTGATCCATACATTTTAAATACATTTTAAAATAACAACAACAACAATCATCTTAAATTTGTTATGCAGGGCAGCTCTTGTTGATTGTAACTGAATATTTCAAGATCAAATGATGAGGATTTTTGACTTTAAATTTTAATTTTCAATTTAATTGTAATTTTAAGGATTTCAATTTTTAAAAAACAGTACGAACATAAGCTCAGTCAAGAATCATTTATTTATATACACAAATCTGTCTACTAATATGTATCTATACCTATCTACAGCAGGAAATAATTTCGAAAAAAAATATTTTGTCGTCTGGTAGATTCATTTCCGGACACAGGATGTTTTAAAGGGAGCTTGTTTTATGGTGATGTTTAATCTAGTTTAAGAGTGAATTATTAATTGTTTACCATACGCTTTTACTTGGATATTTTTATTTTTGTTGTAAAATGTTAATTCCTCAATACATATGTACATAGATGTGTTTGTGTATATGAATGTAAATGTTATGTCCAAATAGGCGATTAATAAATTTATTTTTGTAACTTCAACGTTTAATCCTCCACAACCAAAACTGTCCGGCCGGTCGTTGTGCAAGCTCTAAATCGTGTTTGGTTCATTTATTTTACGGGACAGAAAGCAAACAAACGGATTTGTTGTGTGAAATTTACGATTTAAAATCCCTTATGGAGATATTTACTAGTGTTGTTAGTATAATAGCGTAAAACCGATTTATACGTTCAATTGAGATTGTATAACTATTGCCTGTTAAACGTTCCCGATATTACGTTTAAAATTTTGTTGGTTATTTATAGTACACTATCCACTTAAGAGATTTTTTTTTCTGTATGTATTTTGATCCTATTCTTAGAACATAAGTGAACTATTTACTATGTGAAAACATTGTGGACACATCTCAATCAAATATTTTATAATTTAATTTTATATAAAAATTGCTTAAGCTACTACAATTTATTTAGATAGAGCAATTTGTATTCCAACTCCATTAAATACTTTATTTTATATAAATGCTACACCAAAATAACGTTCATGATATTTGGACATCATGCTGGAGAAGATAAATTGGATAATTTGTTTATATATATATATATATATATATATATACTGGCCGAGGGACAAGTTTTAATCACAGCGGGCGATGTTACACCATATGACGCCATGCAAATTAATGAACGGACACTTACGTACGACAAAATAAAAGTTTATATAAAGCTGTACACATGTCCTTTTCCAAATTGGTTCATATAATTTAAGAACATTAATCAATGTTGTGTATATGTTTACCTTAACTTTTGGTAACCCATATATGTACAAACATACATATATGTTAGTATGGCTCAAAGCTTAGGCGATTTTCGGTCAAATATTTTACAACGGAAGGGTGTCCCGCATTGCACGGCAAGACAAAGAGCTTGGTCAAAGTTAATAAATTACCCACATTATTTGGCTAACTAAATGGTAGAGGCCATGGCTAACCCCCAATGGACTATATGGTTGGTAATTTTGAAATTAGATGTAACTTTAACCATCATATGTATGTATGTGTACGTATCTAATAGTATATGTATGTGTAGGTATAGAAAACTTAACAAAATCTCTACCAAACATTACGAGAGGTTAATTTCATTTTTAAGTTTATTATTTAATTTGAAAATTTAAGACATTAATTTAAGATCAGTTCTTTGTACAGCACATATAATCTTGTTTTCTATTAATTAAAAATTTCAAACAACAAAAACAAGTCAATAAACGTTAAAAAATTGATATCAAACAAATCGTTTCTTATACATTGCTATGACTATACACACAAGAGCAATATATAAAGAGATTCGTCCTTATTCCTTTGCACGACTATATATATGATTGTGTAAATAGGACATTGGAGGTATATTATACGAAAAATATTTATACAACATACATGCCAGGCGTTATTGTACATACAGGAATTCAATTTTACATTAGGCCAATCCTAATAGGTCCTTTGGTGGTCGTTCTCAAGATATTTTGCTAATCTTAGCATATTAAAGAAAAAAAGAAAAATATTTGCAGCTTACGTAGAAGTTATACGAATACAATGGTACAGTACATAGTTAAAGATACAGGATGTGCCTTTGTTCGTTTTAAAATATGTATGAATAGAATTTAATTTGGAGTTTTTATTGATCTTTGTTAGTGTTTATTGTTATTTATTTCTAGTCTTATACTCGTATGTAAAAAATATTCCAGATATTCCAAAAAAAAAATCGATTTTAATATTGATCTTAAGACGAAGACGCCCACTACCATCGGCGACATGTTCAAGGTTACTGTATTGTTGGTTACCAGCGATTGCGCTATTCCGACTATTTTTCTGGGTAGACTGACTGCAACAGAATTGCGGCAAGAAGAAGATATTTACAATTTTTTCGCGGGCTGTACAGAATCTTACAAATCGATCCGTTCAAAATACCAAGCGGCAGCTAACGTCTTTATGTCTCACTAGAAGCGAAAAAACAACCTGGTTGTTTCACAACAAAAAAAAATGTCCATGACGAAAAAAATCGTCATCCCAATTGGCTCCGACAAGATTTGATTAACGAAATAGCCGTTAGACACTGTATAAGGAAAGATTGAGCAGGTCTCAATAGATGACCGCCTTGCAAAGCTTTTACACACATACCATCCGCCTATTGTGCACCTGGACAGTATGCAGATAAGACACTAAAGACAAAAAAAAATCCCAATTGGAGTTGTTTTCCTGGTATGACAAAATATTTCGTCATATCCGGTTAACAGGTTTAAAGAAAATGTATTTTTACCTTCCACATCATTAAATGCTAACATTTTCATTTCAACTTTTTAAAAATCATTTATGGAAATATGCAATTCCAAACATTTTATGTTCTATTAAAATGATGAACTTTTCTATCATATTTATGACTTCCGGAATTTGAGCTTTCTTCTTTGCCACTTTTAAATTTACCATTAATGGTGGAACGTGTTTAAAACGCACAGCTAATTTCCTATTGAATGGTAGCGATATGGATGTGCTTCCGCCAGTAACACAAAATTGAATATCTATCTCACTTCTAACGACACTGTTGGCTATGATATGAATGTGTGTTCAGAATGCAAACAAGTGAGAGTAAATTTATGATTTTTTAGTGGGAAAATTAAATTACCATTAGTTTGGTTGTTTTCACTCGTTTTATGTTTTTTTTTTCTTCATAATATAAATTTATCATCGAACGTAAGATAGAGGGGGGAAAAACCGATATTATGTGAACTCGTAACCATAGAAGATATAAATGTAATATATCGAAACCATTTATTAAACCACGTATTGTTCAAGTTTATCGCAATATCATAAATCATTTCTGTATGTAATGTACACAACAATAATATCTTATAAGAAGTGCCGGGAGGCATCTAATGTCTGTGTTATAGATTCAACTGTCGGATTGGTATCGGAGCATATCATCTTTTGAAAAGCAATTTGGAAAGTTTAAACTTAACACATAAAATTTAAATTTTGATATCGATTATTTTGCTACTATATGTAGGTACAAGATACTAATTTTCCATATTTTGTAATTAGATGAGAAAATTGATGTTTTCTTAATTAAATCAATAATTCATTTGAAAATATTGTTTTTACATATATTATTATTATACGGAGTTATTTAATTAATTAATTTAAAAAAAATATATAGACGATTGGACTGTGGATCAATTCTTTTAAGATTTCTAAATGATATTAACACAAGAGATTTGCTTACGATCAATATTTAATGTTTATGATCTTATCAGATATGCGAAAAATTTGCGCCGCTAAAGGTGTACGTATACCTATAAATTTTGAAATCGATTTACTGAAATTTTTTTTAGTCAAAAATATAAATTGTTTTTCAAATATAATATAAAAGAAGTAGAGAAAGAGTATAATTTTTTAGATTTAGAGAAAAGTAAGTTTTCTTAATTGAAAATCAATATCCTGAAATGATTTTGTTACAAATCCATTATCCTAACTAACATAACAACATTATTTCTTTTTTTCTTTTCGGATATTTATTTCATATTGTCATCAAAATGTTCATTTTCCATCTATTTTATTTGTTTCGTATCTGTAAAGGGACAAAACAATGATATCTTAAATAACTTCTACGGACATAGTACATATAAGTACAAATATAAATGTATATGTTGAGATATGTCTATATAATATGGATTGTAATAAAATTTGTCCCTCGGGATGTCCAAAGTATTTAGAATCATAGCGTGACAGTTTGTCTTTGGTTAAAGAATGTCAGAACGGATGCTTTCGGTTGTTGGAGAAGAAAGTTTGTTTTGTTATGTAAAGTATATTGAAAATGTTGCTTCCGTTGGTTTTTATATCAATTGAGAGTCATTTGGTCATTATTTTTGATGTTGGTAAAACTTCGTGAAGTTATTTACATATTATATTATTTACACATTATTTACATATTATGAAATTATATTTATTTTTTCTTCAGTTCAATTTATAGAGAATGGTGGATTGAAACAATATAAAAAAAGGTAGATGTTCATATTGATTAAAAGTTATTTAAATCGGATAGTTCCAAAATCCCGAATTCCAAAATCCCGAAAATTTCAAAATCCCGAACTCGAAAATCCCGAATTTTAAATTTTTGAAAAAACCCGAATTTTAAATTTTTGAAAAATCCCAAATTTAAAATTATTAAAAAATCCCGAATTAAAATTTTTGCAAAATTGTGTTCATCCTATTATTATTAAGTAAGTTAAACAAGAACCAGGCAAAAACTTTCAGCTTTTCAATTTCAATCTAAGTATGTAAGTATGTACTTACATATATTCAGAATATAAACTACAACCAGTCAGTCAGCCTTTCACCTTTCTATATGAAATTTGGCATCATTCGGCCATATGCCTATTTGACATTTCAGCTATCATCTTTACGACTCGAATCAAATTTAATTACACTCGAATCGAAATTCATTTATGTATTTTTCAACAGGCTAGCTAAAATCCCAAACATTAGTAAGTTAAGCATTTTTTGTCAGTAGTTTTGAAATTTTAATCATCACCATTTATGAAGGTATTCCTTTGTCAAAATACAAAAAGAAAATGCTTCAAACATAAAAACGCAACACAAATGTGATACATTTTACCAATTAAAAACAAAAATCGTTCTTAAATTGATTCAACATGAATTTCAATTTACATAATTTCAGTCTATAGAAAATGTCGCTCTTGTAGAAATGTTCTGTCCATAATAGAATTTTTTATATTCATCACATCCCAAAGCTAATCCAATTATGTATGGAAGAAAAACGATCAATCTTACAGGTAACGAGTTTCTTCAATTAGTTTTATTATGATAAGTCCATTATTAGTCGACACACTGAAGAATCCTTCAAAGAATTAATCCAATTATATCAAATCGTACGAGTGTAAAGAAAGGGTTTGAAGTGGGAATTTTTGCAATTATATTTTTGATTTATAATAAAAAAAAAATGGGGTTGCTTGTACGTATGAAAAATGTTGATTGAACATAAGTTATATTTATGTATGTACTGTACGGCTACTTTGAATTTAAAATTAATAAAAACGTGATAATTTAAAAATTTTAAACCGAATAAAAATGGAATTTAACCCGATAACGGGGTCCATTTAAAATGGCATTCATACATCAAAATGAGTGGTATTATATGTATATGGTATGGATGGTATAATATATAGAAATAATGGATCCCTTTTTCTTTTGTCGACAAACCATTTTCTTTAATTCCCATGAATTACCCGTACCCGATAAGTATAATTTCATTTTCAAAGAAAAACTATAAATCTTCACCCGGGGTATTATCCAAAACAAGAAATCTAAATTAGTTTAGTTACATTCGGTATAAATGAATCCTCTGTTATAGCGCTGGTGAATGGACTTGGAATGGAGTATAATCCAATTACAACAATTTTAAATGAAGGGGTTAAAACCAACGAAGCCAAATTATTGTAAGACGTTTATTAAAATAAGGGTTAGTAGAAGAGTTTTTCGTTCAGCTTTATAGGTAGGTAGGTAATTTTAAATATATATTTTTTATAAGAGGTTTTGCATCTCTATACACTTAATGAGATTATTATTTGAATTTTGATTTATTTTGTTATGTACCTATGTATGTACATATGTATGTATGTATGTATGTATGTATGCATACCTACTTTCTTACCTATAGATATATCTTTTTCCAAAAGGGTTTTAATTGAGTTAAGAGAAAGATTAAAATTCAATTCCCGAATTCAATTTTTCCAAAATTAGATCTTGCAGCTATACTTTAGTAACAAAGCAAACATAAAATATAAAATCAGAAGTGATAGATAATAAAATCTCAATTTATGTAATTAAACTAATACAATAATTATGCGATATTACACATGAAAATAACAAATTTCAATTGTCTATAAATATTCTTGAAACCATGGAATTGAACAGTCATAAGTTTAGCTGAAGTAAGTAAGTCAAGTTTCAAATTCATCCACTGTATTTTATGCGAGGACAATGAAAAATAGGCAAGGATTCAAATAGAGAGAGAATAGGCAAATTACGAGGCGATTGAAATATTGGTTGTTGTGAAAAACTGAAACCGATAACTAGTTATAAAATCCAGAAAAAATTCTCAATGGTTTATATACTGGCTTTTGAAGGAGAATGAAGGGGGATCGATTGTGGAGGACCACCACTCCTTTTCTATTACCAACCTACAGCTACAGAAACAACTACGTTTTGGTAGTCCCTGCGGAGATACTTAAAAAGCATTTAAAATCGGCGGCTACGCAAAAAATCTACGTTTTGGAAGTCCCTGCGGGGTCTTCCAAAAATATACTTCCCGTTTTCTGTTGGAAACCTACCCAAGAAACCTACGTCGAAGACAATTACCCCCATACTAACAAATGTTCAAGGTAAACCCCTCTATCGATGCCCCCTACTTTCCCTCTCCTCCGATTGATTTTATTTTTTAGCTTTAAACCTTCTACGGCCTAAACAAGGCTGTTTGCTGCAAATGTCTCGAACAAAAGTTGCTCAGGGGAATCAGCCACATTAATTCCCCTTCAATAGGAGAAAAGTACGGATAATGAACTTCACCCGAAAACCAGATGAAGACGAAGAAGCAACAAAATATATTTATCCCATTGTATCTTTTCGTAATATTTTTGTTAAAATCAGAAGTGAAATACAAAAATTTGAGTGAGAAATTTTCTTTAAGAATTGACAGTATACAAAACCAATTAATTACTCCGCCAATTAAGTAAATAAAATATACTGTACAATATATGTACTTATATATAGAGAACATATGAAATTCTAATTCGTCTGAGGTTACAAATCAAAAAAAAAAATATAAAAAAAGTTTTATTATTATTTTCTTATTTTACTTTACATAAAGGAAATACCTACTTTGCATACATTAAGTGACACGAAAAGATTTTCTTGAATAGTGTTATGTAAACTATTAAAAAAGTTATGCATGCATGCTAAACTTTAATTTGGTTTATGTAACGCTCGACGAATTATATTATTTATAGTTTTATTTTTAATTAAAAGTGTTAAATTATAGCAAAAACTCGTGTTAATTGCAAACAGAGTTAGTACGAGTAAAGTAATGTTTTAATTTTTTAATATAAAATCAATAAGGTAAAGTGAATAGAATATATAGAAATATACGATTACAATTTAATTCTCTTGAATTTGTTCTAAATTGTTTTTGTTCTTTGAACAATATTTATAAATTCAACTATTTGATTTCAGTCTAACTTATAACAAAACTATGGAAACATCCAAAGGTGTTGAATGAAGCAGTGGCGGCTTTAGAACATCAATAGGTCATCATAATCCTATCATGTTCAAACTGATAGGATATTAAAGGGTTAACTTTTTCCAAAAACTTTATTCACCAAAAAATGTTGGAAACTTAAATTAATACAAGAACAGAATTCTCAAATATCAAGAAAGTTCATGTTTTAAAACATCGCCAAAAAACACAGCCAAGATGTTCGGCGAACGCTTTTTTTTTAATCAAAACGACTTTGTTTTTTTTTAAATAGGTACCTTGAAGATCTAAAGTCGCCACTGAAATAAAACTTTGATTGGAGGCAGGGAGAAATATAATTTCTGGTTTGGAACGATTAAATTCGTAATTTTGTGACAAGTTGGATTTTTATACCCGCAGCAATTTAAATTCCTTCAAATATTAAGATTATTTTGTGACACTCAAGGCGTACCAACTCATTTGTCATCTAATATTCTTTTCTCATACATATATATCACATTTGATTGGAAAAGCTTTCATAATAAAAATAAATAATTTTTTGAAGTTTGTAACTCCACCCAAAAGCTTCATATTATAACCACGCCCTTACCTTTTTAGAGAATTCCCAAGACTCAAAAGTATCTGTTGCCTCTTCTATATATGCGCATATTAAATATCAAAATTATATTATAAATATCCTTCGTTGGATTAAGGATTAGGATTTAATGAAACTTTAGTAAAATTTCTATTAGTTTTCCTTAAAATAATTCATAACTCCATAGAAATATAATTAATTGTCTCCAACAAATCTGATTGCAGAGATAAATTACTTGAGTGCTTGCCACTTCACTGTATTATTATTGGCTACCTACCCCTATACCCTATCTATGTAGGTAACTGTATGTACACATACATAATATTTCATCAAATTTCAACATCAAAGCGTGAATTCCTGAATTATAGTAATATAAAAAGTTCTATACTCTCTGTGTATATTAGGTATATAACGTATAAATACAAATACTTTATTCGGTTATCCCCTTGGATGGAATTTTTAACGCAGCGCACATTTAAGCTTAACCCTTTCTTCTTCCGTTTAATCAAAACTATTTTCTAAATATTTGCTTTGTGAAAATATTTGCGTGTAACAAAGTAATAACGCCTAAAGGAAGGGTAGCATTTTTTACCTCATTTAAGTCTATCTCTTATTATTATAGATGGATTTTTTTTTATTGTAACGTCGCTGAAGGGTTAAAGACTAAACATATCCCTGTCAACATTATCATTGTAGAATTTTTTAATTAAAAAAAAAAAATAATAATCAGTTACCTTGGTTTTTAAAGAAAATATAAATTTGCTTGCAATTTTGATTTAAGGGAACTACAAAAGAAAAATAAGATATTGGTACCTGCATAGATTTCGAATTTAAGTGCTCAAAGTTTTAGTGTAAATAATTAAGTTTCCGTTGAATTTAACCATACTTATAGAAAAAAAAATCTGTTCTTAATTATTTTAAGAAAAACATTTAATAGGTTTTTGTAATAGAAATTCTTCTTTTAGCAATTTGTTTCAAAAAATCATATTTAAATTTTGTTCGATATTTCAAAGATTTTTAATTTTAATGTTTTTGACAGATGAGTAAAGCAATAAGATTGTACACGTATTTTATATGCCATCAGCCCACAATTAAAAAGCGTCAAATAAGCGAGTTGTTGATGATGACGAAATATTCGAGGACATATCGTCACAATTCTAAGCAAGCGACGGAGTCGAGACTCGAGAGTGACTATATTTTCACACTTATGACATTTTCGGTTAAAAATTAATAATTATATTCACAAACTAGCAAAAATGTTTACACACATCAGTTTTATACATTTTATGTATGTATGTATGTATACCCTACCTAAAATTAATCCTTAACAAAACGTTATCCGATAATAAGTAATTTGCCCTATAATAGTGCTGTACCTACAATGAGAATGTTTTTTGTTAATTTTTCAGTACAAAACAACATTTTTAGAGTTTTAAAATTAGAAACAGTTATTGTATTCGTTTACTTTATATGACTTTTCCAAACTTTAGCGTAATATTTGTTTTTATATTGGAAATCCTGGAAAATGCAGTTTTATGTAATATATTATTAAGCTGGTCAACGGGAACTACCAAAAAAAAAGTTATTTGTTATTTTTTCATTCAAATTCGATTTTTGTAATCTACATTAGGTATCAATTATTTCGGCCCCATATACACTCTGTTTCAAAGCTAATAACCGAATTTGAAAATTTCCGATTTCTCGGGAACGAATGCGCCCTGTCATAAACGGTTTTCAGAATATGTAGTGACACTCAAGACTGTTCTAACGCACTAGGTAAGTTGTCTGGTCATAACGGTATTTGAGCTCTGTAGAGGAAATTCCAAGAAATTGGCGAAAAACGTTGTTTCATTATTATAAACGAGCATAAATTTTTTTCAAAAAACAATATCAAATATCAAATTAAAACTAATATTCAGTATTAGATGGATTCGTCACCTCGCTCAGCCTCTTGGACATGGATACTTAATATGTCCTATTGTCATCAGGTGTTAAAAAGTCCCAGGACTCTTAGATGGGCTCTTTTGGGTCGTTGAGTGCACTGAATTGTCAGTTATTGGCGTATACCTTACAAACAAGCCAACCCAAGATGTTCTCCATCTAGTTAAGATTAAGAGAACAAGCAGGGCAGTCCATAACATTAATGTCCTAGCTCGTAAACCACTCTCACGTAGATCGGGAAACGTTAATTCTTGCATTGCATAAAAGTTTGAGGCCTTTGGTTAATTGTGCAAAAATCATCTATAATATTTGCTATTTATACATTATTTATATATATTTGGTCTTAAATATTATTTAATTATTACATTAAATTAACAATAAAAATGTCTAATTTTTTATTTTTAGAAATAAAGAATATTATCCTGGTTTTAACAAAAATGATAAAATAATTTAACCATCATCTACATTCTACAATATCTTAAAGCATAAATAAATCTAAGATTTGATATACCTACACATTATATTAACAATTAATATGTGAGTTTTAACTCAAAAACAGGCGGCACATTATTCAAACCTATTCTATTCAAAAAAGGGGTTTTGTTCAAACCACATTGTGTTTAGTCAATTCAAATAACAAAACAAATTAAAACGTTTTCAAAATAATATAAATAAATTCTATACATATAGAACATGTGACTTCATTTCATATATGTATGTATGTACTTATATAGACGTTTATTGTTCTTTCAACTTGCAAAGAACTCTTTAAGTTAATTACATCCAAACATTTAAACAAATCTAACAAAACCTCAATACAGTGGCGTATTCTCCTTGAATTCAATCCATCCGTTCTCCTTATTTGAAAAATGTCGCTAAAATTGATATTTAATTTTATTTCACCAATTTTACACAAAGTTTACTGATGAATAATTTTCAATTAAACTAATATCAAATATTTAATAATACATGTATGTGCAATATATACATATATTGAGTCAAAATAATACTTTTACCTTATATATAACTAGGTAGGCTTAAAAATCGTAACTTCTGATCAACTTTTTACTTATTCTTTGCTTGAAGGAAGGTCCATACATTTTAATAACAAAATTCAATTGTATTATTAAGTTACATTTAATTACATATTGCATGCCCTATCTTGTAGCTAAGGATCCGCCACTGCCTCAAACAAATATTCACATTCAAGTTTATATAAAATTAAATTGACTGATTTTCTTCAAAAGTTCTAAGATAAATATACACAAAAAGCGGAAAGACAAACTCTGGAGTATTTAGTAATTCAATTAGATGGAATAATGTTAAAGTGGGGTGATGAGAATGAGAATGTTACCTAATATTGTGATGGTTTTTATTAATATTTTCTCATTTAATAACCGTTTTTTAATCATTTTCATATCATCAATTATTAGTCAATAATAATACTCGTATTATCATTGATATTAAAAAAAAATATTTTGGTACATTCAAAAATTATTTGTAATTTTAAGAAACAATGTTTTGTTGATTTTATTTCATTATTAAAATGTTTGTTCGAATTAAAACATTTATTTCTTTTAATATCGAGCTTTGTGTCTAAATATATTTTCATTTCTATAATTAAAATAGAATTTTGTTAATTTAAGAATATTATTATTAAGTCAAGAATATTATAATTTATTAAAAAATTGTGTCAAATAAATAAAATTGCTTTCGATTGTAAAATTATAAGATGTTCATAAACATTAATACATAGAGTAATGTATTTTTATATGTTATTCGAATCAATCAACAAGAAGGACTATTTTTCATTAAGGGGAGATAATCAAAATTTTGTTTAACATCGCATTGTACATATTTTTCTCCCCATCATCTCGTTGAATTCTTTTCTCATTAGGTATATTGACATTTTTTAATTAAAAAACTAATTAATTTCAAAATTATGAAAAGGACAAGATAGAAAAATTAATTTATTTTATTCATTATCATTTTCTCAATGATGCGTAAATTTACGTTTGGCTGGTAAATTTTATTAAAAGGGTGATGTAGCTGTTATTAATAGAATGTGTGGCTGTTTGGCTCTATATACGGGTAATTTAAGAAGAAATATAAACCTGTCAAAAACAGTTCAAGTGTTTTTTTTTGTTGTTAAAATGCAGCACAAAAAATGATTTGAAATATTAATTAGATAAATAGAGAGACAATCGAAGAGCCACCCTAATAATTTAATGCGGTATAAAAGGAAACGGGACCATTACACTGGAAATAGATAGGACTCGATTCGACCAAAATTTAAATTTTATTATATTTGTTTAAATGTAGAATAGAACGACTAGGTATTACTGTTTGTTTACTAATTTCTTTCGTAATTCCGCGCCCGTTGCAGTATACCATTTGGATCTATGCTGAAAAACCGATCATGCGCTCTCAATTTGACATATTATTATAAAAAATGTACAAAAAAAAAAACATTTAAAAATAAAACACCGTCTGTATTTTTGCCAAATACCTATTCATTAAAATTGTGAATACCATAAGACTTACATAACAAAAAGGCACTTAAAAATTAAAAAGATGCTGCCATAACCATTAAAAATATCCCAAAATGGAATCATTTACACAAACTTTGTACAAACGGGAGAAATTTAAATAAGAAAATCTCATTTTTAAAACCACCTGAAGACTAATTTAGTACAATTAATTTGCATTATAAGTAACATTTAGTAGAGGCGTAAAGGGTTGCAACGTATGGCATCGCGTAAATCTTTATTAATTGCGAATTGCTTTTTGCTTCACTAAAAAAAAGGGTTTTGTTGGGCATTAAAAAGTTTAAGTGGGTGGCATAAAGCTATTAATTTTAATTTTTTTTTATTATTAAATGGAGGACTTTTTTCTAATTATTCTTAGCAAGTAATTTGGAACGATACGTAACTGGTTTACAGTTTAATTTTATTTTTATTATGATTAATAATATCATAAATTAGTACGGTACGGTGTGTGTAACCGATAACATTTCATAAAAGGATGAGTGTGTTGTTTTGAGTATTTTTCTATTCTTGAATAGATTTATTGAAAACCCATTGACCGAGAAAACTGTGTGGTTTCTCTCAAAACTTTTTTCAATATATTAGTTTTTATTATAACAACGATGAAATATTTTTGAAGAGTAATTGCCACTCTATTTAATGAAAAAAATTTCCGTCCTTTATATTTTCTATTCTTTTTTTTTTGTTTGTTTTTAAAGTAGAGACGCTAGAAAGTTTTAAGAAAAGTGTTAAGTAATGAGTTTTTAGTTACATAAAATACATCAATGAATGGGAGTAATATTTTGTTGACTTGCAGTGGAAACAAAGTTTGCAAAATTTATATATGAAACGTTAAAAGGGTTATGCAAGACATTTACTTCAGGTGGAAGCGTGGAAAAAGATGCAGAAACATTTAGGTGAATGTAATGTTTCAATCTAATAATTTTGTTGTCCGAAATCTTGTAATCTATAAATGACATCGCAAATTTTTGTTTGTTTTTTTTTAATTTTCAATGCTATTTTTTAACTTTTGTTCTGGAGTAACCGTTGCTCGCCTCTCCCATTTTTTCTAGGGGCCTTCAAAATTTGTATGAAAAAATTTTGATTTTTCGCTCGTACTCTTAAGGAGGGTGATTGTGGGGCACTCCCTGAATACTCCCCTGTTAGGGGCCTTTATGAGAAAATGTCACATTTTGACTTTTATGATGTGTAATTCTCCTCCCCCTTTTTTTTCCTCCCACCATTGCCGGTTAACCGGAAATTAGGCTATAATTGAATAATATTTTTAAATTAATTTAAGATTCTGTGTTTAGAATTTAGAATTTTAAAATTACAACAATAAGAACGAACTGGAAGAAATAAGTATGTAAAAAAATGTAATTCAAAAACTTTCGACCTAATGGAGTCGCCTTAATGTAAAATTATAATTTATGGATAGCAAAATTAAAAACTACGTAAAAGTAAAGTTTAATCGTCTGTATTAATTCTGTGTCATTTTTTGTACCAACTATACTTATTTTTATAGAAGAACTTCTAACTTCTCGTGTAACTTTTTTCCTCATAGCATTAAAAGTTTAATTATATTTTCATTGCTGAAGGCGTCAATAGCAAGAAAAGATATTATTAATTTAGGATCAGGCTCCGATATTTTAAAATGTATTTATTAGGATTCATACCTACTTAGCCTAAAAAAAATGAACACATATATGAATAGACAGTATCTACATAATGTATTAGGTAACCATTTATTTACCACAATTAAAATTTTGTACATCATATTGTCCTCTAAATCCATAAAATCTATTCTTCCAGCTAACGAAGGAAATTATCCATTTTATTACACTGTCGCCAACAAAATAATATTATACTATGCCGGTGTACTGATTAAATCGTTTGTTAATTACCTCTGGAGTTTCAAGTTATAATTCAGACACATCCAGACCATGAACCATTGTATCAAATTTTCCTTTTATTTGGCAATGTAATTGCTGGCAATAAAATTCTTATCTCATGGTACAAATTTCACAATTAAGACGGTTCAATTTAGCGTTAATGTGGGCTTTTTGGGAAACTAAAGGTAAGGATTAACTAGATGATACATATACATATTATATACATATGTATATATATATATATATACACACAGTATTAAAGTCGTATAGTTACACACGCACTTCTATACATGTCTATATAGCGAACGTCGTATATATATACTTAGGTATATTCCTGAATGATGAAATATATGAGGGATAAGTTTGACTAATTTAATTGTATAAATGTTTTCTGTCTGTATTTAAAACAATATCGCTCAATCTGATTGACAAAATAACAAAATAAAGCTAATTTTCTGTACTAATCCATCAGCAATCCTTACAAATGTATACAAATTTGTCTCTTAATACCCCAAGCTTTTCCTTTATCTCCTTAATAACTTTTTCTTATATTCGTGTCGTATATAGCTTTTCTTTATTCTACTCGTGCCATTAGCGAGATTTTGTTTAAAGAAAACTCCGGCAAGATGATGGTTATGTTAATGGGAAATAAGCCTAAGGGTGCAAGTATTTCAACTTTATTCTAGCGACTTAAATTGAGAACTTTATGTATATCTTAACGCATTAAGACAGATAAATTTATATTTAATGGAGAAGGTGGTTTTTTGCCTGTGTAAGTATGTACATAATGATGAAGGGAATATTTTCGGAGAATGCGTTTCGCTTGTTTGAAAACAAAGCTTTGGTTTTTTTTTCTTTTGACATATCCATTGGATAATTTTTTGTTTTTTTTTTGTTTTAGAGAAATGTCTCTCTGTGGGGCTTTCTTGTTACATATTTATAAATTAAGTACTAAATCTTTTTAAATTTCTCTAAATATATGAATAAGAGGACCGATTCAACCAATTATTTGTGGTGTTTTGCTATAATATAATAATTTAATAATTCCATAAAGGTTTGGTTTCTTTAAAACTTAGTATACCTACATCCTACAATTTGTTAAATTTTTTTTTTGCTTCATTTAGGTCTAGTCTAGACAAACGATGAATTACCACCTACGACAAATTTTAAGACTTTCCAGAGGAACTTGTATAAACTAATGTCAATAAGCTACATCCTGTGAATTAACTTTTTAACCGGGAAGATAGAAATAGAAGGTTTTCTGTTCTGTTAATTTGGTTTTTGGGGTAATTTTGGTACGAGAAACACGAATCCGAAATCCGAAAGTTAATATTATAAGAACTTACCAAATCAATTGGGCAGTAGTAGTAGAAATAATTTTTTTTTGTTGTGTTTTGACTACTAATAATTTTTGCTTCCAAATCGGTGTTTGTTTACA
This sequence comes from Platyura marginata, assembly GCA_026745375.1. Lineage (NCBI taxonomy): Eukaryota > Metazoa > Arthropoda > Insecta > Diptera > Keroplatidae > Platyura > Platyura marginata. The sequence continues at coordinate 20,070 of JANSTT010018060.1, read as the reverse complement.
CTCAACTGACTATATCTTTCAAACGAATGAACCTACAACGTTCAAACCGCTATCGTTGGATGAGTTAACATATTCTTCCCAAAAAGCGGTCGATTTTAACGCAAAAAAGTTTACGTTTTGAAATAATTCGATTAGAATAATGCTGGTCATATGGCGAACTTACCGGTTAAAGGTTTAAACTTGTGTGATTATAGGTGGAGACGACTACTGCATTTGAAGTACCTCAAACATTACAGTGAAAAAAAAATTAAATGAAAATATGGTTTTTGTTTAAAAATTTACATTTCTGGGAAATTTTGTCGAGAATGGTCAGTAATGATAATAGTGCCAAAATAATTGGTCCATTAATTATTTATTTCTCAATAATTCACTGTTACACAAATCACAAATATTTTTCGAAAATTCATACTCCACTTATAATTTTTATTAAACTGGCGGCATGCATTAATCAAGTCAAATTTTAACAATTCCATATAATCCCACCGATTTACATAAATGGCAATGGCAATTTATTTTTATACTTAACAAAATTATATCATCAGAAGAGACAGATATGAAAATCCTCAACGGACATTTATACAATTTTAACTGTCTGTCATTATTTTTCCATTTTCCGTCAGTACCTATATAAATACTACCTACATACCTATGTACATACAATTGTACTGTACATACATATACATAGTTATGTATGTAGATAGATACAGATATAGAACAATACCTAAATACAAATTAAATGAAAGTATGTATTACATGATGTTTTAATAAAACCAAAACGGATTTTTTTTTTGACTTGTTTTGTTTCCTTGTTTAGACATTTTAAACGTGCGTTGGATAAATTTAATTAAAACCATTTAAGGGGTTCAGGAACAGGAAATAAAAATGATGAAGACACAACAATATACCTAAATATGTATGTAGGTATATATAGAAAAGGGATATTTTGTTACATTGTGTAATAAAAATGATTCGTAGTTTTTATTTCAAATTGTACGGGGAAAATTTCTTTTTATATTGAGCGAATTTATGTTTCTATATCATGAACTAATGAAAATGTCAGTCGAAGTCGATAACCACCTGCTGGTTGAGTTGTGGCGGTTAAGCCGTAACAATTATGTTGCCAGTTTCATTACATACATATACTATACATACATAATTTATTAATATAACGTCTTAACGCTTGAACATGGACATAACCTATTAAGTATTATTTAAACGAATAAGGGAATTTTCATTTTAATCAAATATACGTATGTACATTGTACATATATCAATGGCGCGCAAAAGGAATGTTCATAAATTGAGCTAAAATTCATTTTAATTATTTTTTTAATAAACCATTAATTCATAAAAATTGGCAGCGGATTCTACATCAAAATAAGTATCATCTGTATCTGTATCTATGTAGCTAAATCAGTTTCATCTACAATACGATTGCTATGCCCTAAACGTTCTGCTTCATAACAGAACCATATCATAAGTATATTAGCGTAGTGACAATTTTGTTAAGGGAAGTTAATGTATTTGCATTTATAAAGGGTCTATCGCCTCATGAGTTATTCTTCATTGCGCTCTGCATCCCTTAGTATTTAAGGAGTTTGATTCCTATTTTATATGTATTTATATATAGTAGTTATGTATCTCCGATTTTTGTTGAATGCTGGGGATCGTTGTATATGGCGGACTTCCGTTTCCGTAGGGTTTAGTATAGGTAACCTCCATAGATAGCCTTCTTTTGGCAAAATTGTCATATAACGCGAAGAATATGTATCCTTAGTTGAAAAGCTAATGAAATAAATAGGAGGTTACAAAAATTATTGTTTTATCTTGTTTTATCTTTGTAAATAATTTGTTGGAAAAGATTATAAAATAAAATAAGTATTTAAGAACCCGAATTGAGAGAATAGATCTAAGTTGCATTAAATAAAAATTCTTTATCAATTGAATTAAATCCTTTAGTATTGTTATATTTGTTTAATTACCGGTGGATCGTACATACTTGGGACCATAAGAAGAATGGGACAGTTTAAGTTGCTGCACTTAGAGAAAAATATTAAAATATAATGTATGTATGTACGATGATATTATAATAATTAAAAATTATAAAGTATATTCGTTGTAATATCTATCCCAGAGAGTTAGTCTCATTCATGCATCTACAAACTATTAATGGGATGAAAACTAATCACTGCTAGAAAATATTGTTAAATTGAATTTATTTGAAATTCGCTACTGGGCGAATTGAGGTGAAATATTGAAATTTAAAATTCAGTGCCCTTATCGTGTAAGCCGAATATCGAATATTTTTATCGGATGCTAAAAAAATTGTATCGCAGTAACCGAAATTCGGACAAACATCATCCGAATTTTGGAAATTTCACCCGACGATATTTGTTGATCGGTCTGACAGTAGGTAAGTGGGAATGTTTCTTTGGGCAAATCTTATTAATACTACAATATTTGGAATAAATGTGACGATCCGATATTCAGTTTACGCAACAGTTCATTATTATGGAGGACCCCTTACCATCAATTGCGAATTTATTTATTATTTCATAGGTACCTATTTATTATAAAAATTCATTGTAATGCCATGGTATAAAGGCCCCATTAACACAGCGCCATATCTAAAGCAGTGTTGCCACACTGACATCAAAATTGACAATAGAGTAGATATTGAAACATAATTTTATTTTGGTAATATTCTTTATTTTTATTATCAATCTTTGGCTTTCCATAAATTATTTATCTTAAAGAATAGACTTAAAATGTACGTTCATAGCAACTATATGTACAATCTGGCAATATCTGTAAAATAATTGTTTTTCTTATATTTGTTTTCATTGTTATATTTTTTGGGTAAATGACAAATATTATACAGTATACAATATTTACAAATTAAATTCAATTAAATATTATTTAACAAATATCACATGATAACAAAAAACAGCGGTGGGGACGTAAATATAATACGTATATTTCTTAAGTTAATATTATCCACATAAAGGTGTAGGTATGTGTGTATTTATATATTTAAGGATTGGATATAACATTTTTAATTTAACTAAAATAAGAATTTTCTTTTGAGTATTTACCATTTATTTTTAACACACGTATTTACTTAATTTTTGTTTATCCTTCTTTTGTAATTAGGGCAGTTTTAATTTGTACATAAAATGACTTTTTCTTAATTTTTGTATATATAATTTTATTTTTTCTGGAAAATTTTTAAGATAAAATTTCACTTTTTGATCTATGTATGTTTGACAATGTATCGTTAGCCATGTTCAGATAATTATAACAATAAATCTTATAATAAATAAAATATGTATCATTCACTTAACATTTCTGGTAAAAATATTAATTTCTCTTTTGTTCTTAGTCCACTTAATTATTTTTACCTACATATGTATGTATATACTAAAGTTAACAAATGTCATTGGTGTTTAAAATATATTTACTACCATGGAAACAATAAAATTATTTGTATTGCCACAACCGGTGTGGACATATTTAAAATGCCAAAATTGAGTGATTATTTTTAATTTATTATTATACGTTTACGCTTTAAAAATAAAGTTTTTTTATGAGTTACATCCACTTTTATGTCAAGTGTGAACAAAGATACAAAAAGTTTTACACTATAAAATTTTTTTTAAAAGTGCATTGTTCAAATTAGCTTCTTAAAGTTTTAATTAATGCAAAATTACTACAATTTAACAAAAATCGAATGATTTATTTTGTAAATTGAAATGACTGATTTTTAGTTTGATTGAATGATTTGGAATCGAATAATTATCACTTTATTATAGTAATCTCTCCAATTGGCGATAATATCTAATGCACAAAGTTTAAAACTAAATACAAAAGATTAAAAATTCTTTCTAAGAAGTCATACAAATCTATACTTATACAGTATTGAATTTGTATAGATAATAAATTTGTTCTAGGTAATTACTTTATAATAAAGAAAATTCGAATATTTTTAAGTATTATGAGGAATTTTTAAATGTGACGAACTATAAATTGGTCCACATCCCGGTGGATGTCCATGATTATTGTTATTATGATCATCATGCTGTTTTTGACCATCAATTGACATCATTCCATGTGAGGGAACATTTCCTTTTTGAAAATTTGTTTGTGACGAATTCTGTGCAACATTATTAGCATGTCTCTTGAGCATCGGATGATTACCAATTGATGCAAACACTAACCTTTCTTCGTAGTCGTATTCACAAAGTATTTTATTCTCACATAAATAGAATCGATCTCCAACACAAAACCTACAGAGCAAAAAAAAAAAATGTATTTTTTTTTTATTTTTTTCCCTATTTTATTTGGATATATCAAATCAATTTTTATTGAACATTGTATTTATGATCGGTATATTGTTTTTTGATTGGCAAAATGTGATTTCCAATGAACGTCCATACATTCTTAATTGAATATAAAATTTGACAAATAAAAATTTGTTTTACCTACCTAATTTTGAATTGGAAATCAATCAAATTTTTTGTTTGTTTATGGGGGTGACAATAGATTGATTTGTAAGCTTTAAAAGTTCAATTGAGAACAACAACAAAATTGTTTGTGTGCATATACAAAGAACAATAACCTATTATTACCGAAATATACCGTTCTTGAAATATTTATTAAATTTTATTTTTTTGAACAAACTTTGCAGACAATGGCCAATTTTTTACGAACCGAATATTTTCCCCAAATTTAAGTGAATTTAAATACCCAAAAACTGTTAAAACGCATGCATGATTTTCAATGCTATTTCCTTTTATTCTGATAAAACAAAAGGTCAAAATAATTATTTATCATTTCATATACAAGAGTGAAATGCTGTGGAATGGCAACGAATATAGAATTCCTAAAGATTAAAATTAATCTAGAATTTAGTGAAATTTATGTAGTATGTATATTGCATTTTATTAGTTAGTAGAGCTCTATATGGAATTAATATCGTAATCAGGATGCAATAATATATGTTTTGTAAAATAGCCGACAGCTCTGGTGCATAAAATTTATCAAAACTAAAATAAAACGGGTCTCGTCAATCCAGCTATGAAACAACTGGCGAATATACTCTACTTAAAAATTGAAAGAATCAAAAAAAAAATCATAATTAAATTGAAATGTTGCTTGATTAAGAAAAATCTGCGTGTAGATATTTTGAATTAGAATGTTTTTCTTTAAGTTCTAACCAAGATTATTTCGTTCCATTATTACATTTAATAATGATATCATGATTGTTACACTTACCTATGGTTACATTGTTGGCAAGCAAAACATTCCAAATGATAAACATTACTTCTTGCCCTCATCACCATTTCAAATGCCGGAATGACTTTATTACAGGCAGCACATAATCCCGTATTTCCAAATAGTCTGAAACACCAACCGTATAATATTTACATTTAGTATATAGTAATACTATTACTACTACTACTACTACTACTATATATATTATACATACAACATATACTATAATAGTCAACAAGATAAGATTTTACACTTCTGCTTACAATAGATATAATGGTATTTCTCTCACCTTAAATAATCTCTTTTGCACAGCATTAAATTTCCTTTAGTATACAATGTAGACCCAACTTCGCCTAATCTACAATCACAGCATCCGCACTTGAGGCAGTCCTCATGCCACAACATATCTAATGCTCTCAAGAGATACCTATCTTGAATTTGTTTACCACATCCTGCGCACAATTGATGTGGAGAATTGGATTGGTTGCTGGTGGCCGTTATTGGCTCCGATTTGGCCATATCCATCGTCATCTTTGGCGGTCTAAAAGAAAATGATAAAAAAAAAATTGCATAAAACTTTTTTTTCTCTTCACGAGTAATGAACTACTAGTACACTAACGATTTGCTGTATATGGAGCAGGGTATACATAATCGGCTGCGCCATATACAAATAAAAAAGTTTCATTTAAACTTAGCAATGAGACTATTAAAACAATAAATTATGTTTGTTTTAAAGTTTCACAGACGTGGAGAGAAAAATGTACAAAAATCACGTCTCTTCATCACTGTTGAAACACCATACAAACCCCCACCCCACCCCCTTACTATCCTACATCCTCACATCATCATCACCATCATTCCCCTACTAGAAACGTTTGTGCACACGTTTAAAAAACTTTTATTTTTATATAACACAAATAGCAAACCCTTTCGCAGTTCAAAAACGTATCCAACTCTAGGCTCGTATATTTTACTATGGCTTCTTTTCAACTTTTTCAGAAAAGTTAAAAAAGCGATAAAACAGTACAACAAAAGTTTCAAGAGATTTATGAGCATGAAATTTATTTTCCCTTTAATTTTTCTGTTTACTTTTCGTTATATACCTATTGTTTCCTCAAATGTATTTACCCCCAAACAATGGGGATGTTTTTTTTTCTTTTTTTTTGTTTAAATGATTTCCTGGAATCACAATTTTTGTTTTGATTTTCTTCTTTTTTTTTTTAATTGATTAATTTCAGAAAAAAGCACCCAGTGGGTTTTCCGTTAATTGCATAATAAAGGCGGTTTTCAGTCGTGGACTAGAATTCGTGACATAAAACGCAATTGCGGTTTAAGAAGATTGGTTTAGTTGTGTGAAGTAAGTACTTATGCATACAAACTTATAGAAGAGTGGTATCTTTTTCCTACACCAAATGAAAAAAAAGGACTTTGCGGCCCTTCTCTGTTTTTTTGCTACATATGTAACTTATAAATTTTATGTGTATTTATATACATATATACAATAGAGAGTAGAATCTCAAAAACTGAAACTCTCGAAAACTCGAAAACCTCAAAAAGTCAAACACAATTTTACTTTATTTATTTTATCTTTGCCTGTATTTTTAATATTTATAAGTTACATAATGTAAATTTTGATCGACTTTTCAAGGTTTTCGAGTTTTCGAGCGTTCAGGTTTTCGAGATTCTACTGTATATAACATGTACATCATGTGTTTACTGTACAACATATCGATGGGTTATATACAATACTGTCTCCTGAAAAGTACATAAAAATGAGTTAGCGGGTATTGTATATAAGCCATCGATATTATATGAAATTTCTTTGGTTTTACAAGGATCAGGATTATAAATATGTTGTCTTATTTTATTTGTAGTAATACATGAGTGTTGATTTATCTATATTTTTGCTTATAGTAATGCATCCTCTATACTCTTGAAAACTAGAACAGGGGTGGAATTATTCTGTTCGAATTTTCGAGATTCTACTGTAGTAGAAACAGACCATATATGTAGAATCATTTGTTTTCTGAACAGAAAAATTTATTAATAATTGGAAGAGATAAAGATTCAAAATTATAGAGTTTAACAAAACGGTTGAAATTTATGTGGGTCTGACAAAATTCAAATTTTAATTTTTTAGAAGCGGCCCGACATAGACAGTTCTTCTCCAAATCCAACAAATCAAAATGCAGTAGTGTATTTTCCCTGATATTTAAATTTTGTACAATCAATAAATAATATATGTTTCTATTAGGGTTTTCCTACTGCTTCACGTGCAATTCGGCCCTGGTTTCATCTACTTATGTACAATTCTCATAGATATTGATAATCCCCAATATACGATTTTAAATAAAAAAAACGAACATTTTTCAATAACAAAAATCACATAATCTAACTAATTATCGTATAATAACGCCTCCTAAACACAGAGGAAACTGCAAATTAGTTATAAATTTAATTTGTAATGTTTTGAATGTTTTCTGTCAAGATAAACTAACCACATGGCGAGAAATAAATAAAACCACATCCCATGTCTCAATTATTCATTTGGGATTTTTTTTCCGGATTTTGCTAATCTAAACATCCTGCTGTGAAGGGTGTTGAAATTTTTTCGAAAGGTTTAGCGATAGAGAGGGATAATTGACATATGACATTTTGACTTTTTAAAATGGCTATGGTTTATACATAGGAAAAAAAATTTAAATAAATTTCTCCTTTAAAATATTTAAATGCATCGATTGGTAAATGAAAATAATAACATCTTTAATATTTACATATATAATATATATCTAAGCAATGCGGTAAGCAACCGCATAATATTATTTAATAGAATTTTACTAAATCAGAGTTTACCGCATTTTTATGTAATATGAGATTTTATTGTTTTTAAAACACATTCTCACATGTGTCAGTTAATGTTAATCCCTGCCAATTAATTCGAAAGCAAAAATCTGAAATATATCTATTTTTTTTTATTTATTTTCAGTGGCGACTCATGACTATTTCAATTATTTAATGTTGATAAATTTTAACTTTCTAAACATATAGTCACAATGCAACGTACCGTTCCATTTTGTTCAAATTTAGCATCTCATCACAGTGGCAACGTACCGTTTTGATAATGTCAAAATAATAAAGCAAGTGCCAAAATAATAAAACATAAAAACCAAATAGTTTAAAACGTTTATTTTCACTGATTATTTTTTCAAATTGAACAAAACGTATCACTACAAAGTTTGGAAAGCCAAATTGAGGTTATGTGTCCCGTCTGCACAACAAATATACATATATTTAGTAAAATTGAATATAAATGATAAAAAACCCTAGAAATTATTTTTCCGTAATCAAAATATTTTTCGACTAAATGATAAAAAACCCTAGAAATTATAGAAAATTGATTGCAGCGCCAGAATGGTATATCGTGGAACTTTTTGGTCTAAGAATGAAATCCTTATTTTTGTATTCTCCATAATTGTTGTTATATTAATTTTTTCTACTTTCCGACTACCTTTCGAGTAAATAAATGGTTTATATCAAAATTATATGTACACTGTACCACAGGCTTCTCTATACATTGTCCGATTTGCTCCAAAAAGAATAGAGATCTTACTCTAGGACTACATAATAAACTGTAAAAATTTCAGCTTTCTAGTTTCAGCCATTTAGATGGATTTTTGATTACGGACAGATAGACGGGCATACATATTTCGAATTAGAATTTCACGAAAAAGGCAATGGAGTTAAAAAAAACTTTTTGCGATGAGTATTAAGGGGCGTTACAAACTCCGTGTCAAACTTATGATACCCTTTGATTGACATCATAAATGTGTATAAAAATGAAAAAATTTTGAGTTCGAAGAAAAAAAATCCAAAACCTCCTTTAATGTGGAAATATAGAACAAATATTGCCCTATAAAAAAACGCTTAATGCAATTTCGGTCGAAATGCTCAAAATTTCCTTTTTTTAGCGAATTACAAATTTTTAAATAGACATAATTTATAACATCAGAAGCTACTCTCTTACGAGATAATTACAACCAATTCGTCATAATTATCCGTATAGATAAAGAAGAGATCATATTTATAATAAGAACATTACCTTATAAACATACTACTTATGTATATACATACATACATACAGCCGTCCTACATAAGTATCTACATTTATTAATTATATTATTACTATACAAACGACAAATGATAACGATTTTTTTGTTCCAGTCGAAAATTTGAATAGAAATTACCAAGTACATACCATTTAATCTAAAAACACACAATTTTATCAACTTTTATTGTAGAAAAATTCTGTAAAAATAAAATTAAATCAGCTGCAATCTAATTTGAATAATTATTATTGTAACAGAGTAGGTACTACTACGACTATTCGTATGTACATTGTACAATGTACATTGTACAATAGTATGGTACCCGTTACCCGTAGCGTTTAAGCATTTACGAGAAATGTGTTGTATGAGGGTTGAATAACTCACATTAATATGCAAACAAGCAAAATTAAAAAGTTACAAAACCTTTATATTTATGTAAACATGCGACGCGGTAAGTACGCGATGTATAATTGCTTGAAAAGTGTTGGTTTTTCTTCTGATTTTTTTAAATGCAAATAAATAGAAAATAAAAACAACAATAACAACAACAACAACATAAAAACGGATTTTCTTTTCTACTTAGATTTTTGCTTTTGATAATTTAATTTGAATTATTAAAGCTTTAAGCTCTTTTTTTTAGATGTAAAACTATATTCAAGTTATTTGAAAAGGAATTTCTAAAGTTGTTAAGGAATTTGAAAACTGTACGATCCTTTGATTTACCAATAGAAAATAGGGAAAATTAAATCATTTTTTCACCGTTGGGAAATGGACATTGCACATATCGAGATCAATAAGTTTTATTTATAATTAAATTAAATAAATATAAACGCCGATTTTGATAGTTTAAGTTTAAAAATAAAATGAAATGTCCAGAATAGAATGGATCGAAAAAAGAGATCACTAAGGACTGAGCAACAACACTAAAACGATAATTAAATAGTCAGAAGAGTATCGAACGATGAAAGAGATCACTGAGCATAGAAGACCACCACCAAAACAATGTTGTTTAAGTCAAATTCAGATAAACCAACATTGGTTAAGATCCATATTAAAATTTAAACACATTTTATTGGTAGTTGAATAGTAACGATTTTTCAAAATCTACAAAAATTTACCTAATGCCAGAGTGAGTTCAAGCTACCTTAAAGCAGGCCTATTGAATGGTCTTCTTCTGTGCTCGATCGTTTCCTCTTTAAGATCAAAACGTCTACAAATGGAAGCTTCTCCAGTCGTATACCATTGCCTTAGATCGATAGATAATTTTCTTCACACGTACTCATACTTATTCAGTATGTACCTATATTATGTACTTCAACTATATCAATTATCCACAATTTTTCTAGAACATCAACAAAACCGAAAACTAAATTCCCCAAAAATGTTCCAACATTTAATATGAATGCAAATGGAAAATTCAGTTTATCTCCATCACACCATATGGTATTGATTTAAATTTATTTGCGAAACGTGTACGATATATCTGTTGATGTGTGATTGTTCTAATTAGTGAAACAAATCTCATATAGCACCCAAACACGAGGTGTTATAATTAATTTGCAAACATGGTCTCGTTAATAATTTCGGATTTGAATTTCATCATTAATTTTGGTATGTTGGCGTTCGGGCGTCATTTGTTGGTGACTTTCTTTGATGTTTTCATTTATTGGACGAGAGGAGAATTAATTACAAAAACAAATCTCTATAATTACTGTCGATTTTTGCAAATATGTAGATACTTACTACTAATAAATATTGTTTTAGGTATTGTGTATAATATAGGAACCAACCGAAATGGTAAAGAATGGTTTTAATTGTATAAAAAAAAAATTTTAATTAAAAGATGATTTTCCTAATTCAGAATTTTTATTGCCAGAATTGTCAATTTAATTTTTTGCATATGACATACATGATATCATGTACAACCAATTCTGTTTTTACACGGTTTTGAAATAACACGGTCAAGAAAAATAAATCCAATTCCGTTTTTACATGATTAATAGTACCGGGAAATGGCACGGTTAAAAATTCTGTTTGATTTAATTAAATTATAACGAAAAACATTGCCATTAACCATAATTTTCTAGATAAATGTACCTATATTTAGCGCAGGATAGCAAACATTAGTATTAATACAAAAAATTATCTCTTAGCACTTTGCGTAATATCTAATCAAGAAATGAATCACACTTTCGAGAATATAAAAACTCCTAATAAAATGTTTTGTTTGAATTGTTTTATTTTTGCTATGTGTATTTTAGGTTTTAAGGATATGTACTTCATGTCTTTTATTACACGGTTTTTTTTGCACGTTTTTTTTGCTACCGTGTAAAAACAGAATTGGGTGTATAGCATATATGTACAATTGTACATACATATGAATGTATAGTAAATTCTACCAAATACATTTCTTTCAAATGGTTTCTAGTAAATTCTACTGAAATGATGATAATGATTTCAATAATTATTCTCTGGTCTCTGTTAATAGCAACAAATTTCTGTCAAATACATTTTTCCTAAATAAGTATTTATGCAACAAATTTTAAGCTTACAGAATCACCACTTGTAACTTTATCGAAAAAAAAACTTTAAAAACTAAAATTCATTTCGTTATAAGATGCAAATTTAAGATGTTAAATTTAATGTACTGTACATATACAATACATACTTAGATCAGAACGATGATAATGAACAATGAAATATTTGGTTTAGCTTTGAACTCTAAAACATTCCTGCGGTTTATCCTTTGATAAAATACCATGCACATAGTAATTCTTGCTTAATATAGCAAAATTACTTTTGACTGTATGTACAATATATACGAAGTAAGACAAGGGAGTAGATTTTCTTAATAATTCCTTGTTAGGTTTATGATTAAACTTAACATATAGCCAGTTACACTTAAACAAATTGACTTAACAACCTTTATGGATATTATAATCTAAAGAGAGGATATATAATTTTTCACCCCTCGTAAAGTTAAAAAGTTAAAAACAATTCATTATCACGCAACTAAATCAATAAATTATGAAAATCATGTTTTTATGTGATATTTCATTGCCTTTATTATTACAGTATTTATTCAAATGGTGGCATGTCTGTGCAAACACTATGGGTTTTCTATATAACTACATTTTGTATAAGTCGTGATGTTGTGATGTTGACCTTTTTCTATATTGAAGTGGTTTGGTATTTTGATATTTAATTCACGCAACGTTTTTCTAGAAAAAAGAACTAAGTACTTAATTTTAGTGTTATTTTTTTGCACTATTAACAGTTATTTAAGTATAATAAAAGTTATATATATGATGGTCGGATTATCCATCAGGCAAATTGTTTGAACAATAAAAATGTTCTAAATAAAAAAAAAACATATTTAAGAACTAGGTAAGGTAGGTAGGTATATAGACTTTACATAACACAGGTTAAAATAAAGTAAACTTATAGTGCATACATAATGAATAAAATTTACAATGCGGATGTACTGATGCCAAAGTGTGTAAATATAATTTTATTCTTTTAATCGTTTTGTTTAAATAGTTACATTACCTATATACCTACAAAAGTAAGAAATTTTAACTTTTGTACATTTTCAAGATTTCAAAAAAGAAAGGATTAATTCTACTTTAACAACAGTTTAGTTTTATTTTTAATGAGGTATAATTGAAAAAATCATTTAATTCTACTCTTCCTTACCTTTATTTTTCTGTAAAAAAAAAATTCTACAGTATGCTGCCAATGAACTTGTGCCACTAGTATATTTCTCAGAAAAAGCTTTTATTTTTGTCATTTTTGATTGAATTTTTATGGAATTTTTTTAAAACCATTATTTCTTCATGTACAGTCAAATATCTAGATATTCATGAGCTCTAGGGACTTAAGAATTGTTTAAGCAGAAGCTGACCGATTTTGTAACGCATAATTCACAATTTTCTGGTTCCTCCGGGCTTTAGTTACAATTTTGTCTGAAAGTGCCTAAAAAATTTTGTTTTTTATCAATTTCAAGAAAAAAAAATTAACACTGCACATATGCTAATTTTGTCATCTTATCATTACCAAATATTTAACTAAAATGACGAGCAGAAACACAATAGTACGCAAAATAGTTAACGAATACTTTTAATTCAAATCTATATATATCATTGATGGTTTTCCCAAAATTTCATAAAAATTCAATTAAAAAGGCCAAAAAATAGACAATTTTCTCAGAAATATACTAGTGTCACAAGTTCATTGGCAACATACTGTATGAATGAATGAAATTCTAACCTATATTTCTAATAATGTAAAAATTAACAATTTACAAGTGGGTCTTAGTCATTGACTCATGCTGCGTGTCATATTCGTAGCTTCTCTTGCGGGTAAAAAAAACGCATATGTATAATTATGTATGTATTATATTAAAATAACAAAAAAACCATAATTCCATATAAGCAATCCCTTTGTAATGTAAATAGGGAACACTTGACTTAATATGTATGGGTTTAAAAACCATCACTTGGGGTTTTTCTTCTAATTAGTGGTTAAAAAAAAATGTTAAAATATTTACAAAGGGTAAATTGTGCCAGAAGATTATGATGCCAATGCAAAGATATTTTTTTTTTCACTCCTGGTTCTTTTTTTTTTTTTGAATAATAATTTTACTGAAGTGTGAAATGCATTTTTTTATTCAAAAATGCATTATTCCTTTATGAAGGCACTCGTATAAATGTTTTTAAATGCATTTGGTTAACTTTGAACTGATATAGGCTGAATTAATTCATTTTGTATTTAAAATTTTACTGAAGAAGTATATCCACTGTGTACTGTTTTAATTTCGTATAATTGAGTGTATTAAAAAGCGAGAACAGTTAAAAGATTATTTAGTGCACGAATTGCAGTAAAATATTGCAAAATATTCATGTGGAAATTCGTATTTGGTGAAGAAAATTTGATTTAATCATTAATCTTAGAAATCAATTTGGTATGGGCTAGAGAATAACTAACATTGATTCACTTGTTGATAGAAATCTTTTAAGAAATTATCAAGTAAAAAAACACAAACAGTTACTATTTACGTAGGTTACCGAAATTAAATTAGTAATTATTTTTATTTTTAACATTTAAATGACGTGTTTCTCCACTTCCAAGAGAGAAACTCCGTTTTAAAAGACTAGTAAAGTGAGTTGAGTTGGGAGGCATGGATGGATTGATCAAGAGGAAGGAAACTTCCCGTTCGATCATCATTGCGTATACGGCTGTGTAAAAGACAGCGAATATTTGGTGTGCACGAAAAAAAATATTAATTAATAATAAAACTATTCGAAGACGGAGGAAGGGAACCTTACACACTTTGGAATTGTTTAATCATCATTTTGATAAAAAATTTATATTATGTAAATAGTGGCCGTGAGCCAGGTTACCATTTTTCCCACGGAAAAATTATATTATTAAAAAAATATTTCATATTTTTTGTTTTTAAACCATTCTACCACTTACCGTCAACTCTTACAGGACCTCTCTTCAAAAAATTTACATTTTTTCGTACAAGATGAAGGAATTTCATGAACCTTTGTTCTACAATCAAATTACACCTCTAAGAAAACCCATATCAAATAGGAACCACTTCAACAGCCCTATGAAGGATTCTTAAATCAAAGTTATTTTGATTTTTTATACAATATATTCAGTAAAAACCATAAACAGGTGGAAGTTTCGTACTCCTAATTGGCAGCCTTTTTCTTTTTTAACGATTTAGAAAAAAAAAATCTCCCTGCATTTCAGACATTCACATGATATTATTTTTTAATTCATTTATCTTTTTATCTGTTTATACTATTTAATTAATACGTACAAAAATATAAAAATAAATTAAAATATATAAACAAAGATTACACTTAAATTTAATTACGAGCAAGTAAAAAAAATATAACTTATTTTCCGTTTATTTAATAATAATCATTATGAAAACGACGAAATGTTTATTTGTACGTATACAAAGTGCTGATAAGAGTAATTATAATGTGCGGGTAAATTAGCTAAGCAGTTAAACAAAAAAAAAAGAAAAATATTTTTTTTTGTACTTCAATCTGAAAATAAACGTTAACGTTCTAATAATAATTTACTTCAAGCATTTACTTAAATTACACACATTCTACTTGTATATGATTTGCCTGTTTTTTTTTTTTATTTTTCTCTTCTATAAAGAAAGTGTTTTCTTTGCCACCGTAAAATAACTAACAAGGAAAAGTGGGTATATTTGTAATGTACATATGCATACAAATAGTAAATAGGTATGCGTACAATAAAATAAATATACATCCATAATGTACCCACTTGTATACCAAGAAAGGAAAAACAACATTCACACACATGATGAAAATTGTTTTAACCATAATTTTCATTAATTAGAAGAAAAGCGCGAAGTGGTTCTTCATCTTATGAGAGAGTGAAGGGCTTATTTTCCATTTTAAAAATGTCAACAACATAATATGCGACAAAAAAAAGGGGATACGGTTAAATTATGCTTCTATATACATATATGTTGGATATACATATATGTAGGTAGAGTGTGCACGGGTGCAATGTTGCGTTTATAATTAAACGTTAAGATGACAAAAACAAAAAAAGGAAAAATAAAAGAAAAGAAGGAAAATGCATAAAGTATACGTTCGCTTTCTTTATACCGCCATATCATTTCTAAATTAAGAACAAAATGCTACATGGAAATAATATCATTTTAAAAACATACAAAAATCTTACTTATCTGTTTAATTAATATAAAATATAAACGAAAACAACATCAACTGTCTAATTAAATTAATATAAATATTATAATCAACAATATTTTTGCTTATTATTGATTGTATTATAGTAAATTTAATTAATGTTCTGCCATTTCTACAAAATAATTGCTATACACATATGTAGATTAAACATAGAATATGTAAGTAATCTTTTCCATTCATAATTTGCTTATCGGAAGTTTACACATTTCACAAAAACAAATCAACTACAATTTATTTAGGTTTGTGATACAATTATTATGTATGTGACGTACATTGGTCAGATGGTCAGATTTTAATTAAATAGCGGGCTTGATCGATCTAAGAATATGCCCTCTTTTTCTTATAAACAGACAAAGTTAAAGGTCAGTTGAACAATTAATTTTGTTGTTATATTTGTTTATTAAATAAATATGTTAGTTACATAATATAAAAATAAACAAAATTTCATTATTTATATGTACATATTATCGAAAATATTTAAATTTTTATGAATATTGAAAATTATAAATCTGTAGATTTACAGTGAATTAAGAGTTTTGTAAATACAAATATTAATTGGTGGAAATCTTCTATCGTCGGCGTTGTCCCAAAAATTACATAGATCTATAAGCTATTCAACTTGCATGACATAAATTATGACCGATCTTCTGCCCTCTGGTTCTCGTCCTTTATGACTAAAATCATATGAGTGCCTCCCATTTGTTAACTCATATAAATGTAGTCATAAAGAAACAGAATTCAGGAGCTGGTCTATACTATACGAGACTCAAAATCAACAGTGATTTGAATAGACATTTTGTTGTTGTTGTTTTTTGTTGACAGCATAACATATAAAAGTTACTAATCGATGGAAAGTAGTTCAACTATTCAATTAGAACTAGCACCACTGATGAAAAAGAATACATGACGTAATATACAGATGGGGTACTAAATTACAATTAACGAACGTACATATTTAATTATCAATCTGAGGAAACAGAGATTCGTAGTATACTTAAACTAATATTGGGGAACCGCAACAATTTTTTTTTATCGTTCAAAGCAAAGCTCAGCAACCCGTGTGTCATGGGACAGAAAATCCTACCCTTTCATTAAAAATTAGAGAGGAATTAATTGAATTGAAAAACGACAGGACGCTAAAAATAAAATTCACCGATGTTTCATTGGATGTTTAATTTATTTCAGTTAAGGAGTTCTGCTCCCATTTTCCATAACCTATCTATATGAACTTAGTTTTTCAAATCTAAATTTTTATTCAAAATGATAAGCGATCATGGTTAAAGGACTTTGACGTTGACCACGAACTTCGGGTCGCCCTTTCAAGTATCGAGCCAAATATAAAACTATCAAAAAAATATGCGCTATATATGCAAATATGCACTCTATCTCTACAAAAGCTCTTTTTAAAATTATTTTTCCTTGCGGTGTACCGCGAAATTCTTGGAAGATTTTTAGTGTGTGGTGGCTGAAAAAAAGTTGCGGAGTACTGGTTTAAAGTACCACGGAAAATAGTCTTAATTGTAGTTGCCGTCTTTTTTATTTAATTTTTAATACATCAGTCACACTATAATTACATTGTCAACATCGACGTGGGCTTAATGTACAGCAACGTTCGTAGGCGCTTAACAACTTAATATTTTTGAATTTTCTAACTTAGCATTTTAAGATAGATTAAGATAATAAAATATTAATTAGTCTTTAATTCTTGCTGCCTCAACATCATTCTATTCTATTGTTGCTCCTTTTTTGCAATAAAGATGCCCTAAATATCCTGCACTATTAGTTTAGAGAAGTTTAATCATTAATATTATAAGAATTCTTGTTGTAATTATTATAGTACATCCAATAGACCTTTCTCCGAGAAATGGCTTAAAATCTTGTTCATAGTAAGTACAATATTGTACTTATCTTAAACTAGTAGTTGTGGAAGCACATTTTTTTTTACTTTTTATATAAATAGACTTGTAAACTGGAAGGTAATTTTTGCTGTAGTTTTTATATTTGATACTTGAGGTATGGTTACACAAAATGTTAACCTAGGGTCCTAGGCTAATTATAGCAATTTATTTTTCTATTATGTACCCTTATTTTAAAAATTAGTAGAATTGGTGATGAAAACCTTATCAATAAAACAAGTTCGAAAAGGTTTAAAATTTTGTTTGTTGTAAAATAATAAGTCCGCACACTAAATGTAAGTAATATCTGACCTATTGTAATTTGATAAAATAATTTAATCAACAAATGTGTCAGAGAATATAAACTTAATTATGATAGTCTCTCAATTAATACTGTTAACACACTAATTAGCGCTTTATTTAGAATTGTATAGTAATTAGCGGCAACAAATTTTGTTGTATGTTATATGAGTTAAAATGTAAGGTATAATTACTTGCTCTAAAGTTCGAAAAGAACTAATTTTAACACAAAATATCAATTCAATTAGGTCGAAAATGTTTATAAACTAGCGCTGAAGTGTTAAGTGTTATTTATTAGGACTTGGAAGTTTCCATCATTTGAAAAAAAAAAAAAATTTGTTTGCTCTAATTCGAATCAATTTAAAAATGTTTGGTGACTTAACTTTCGATGAGGGTGTAGATAAACGCTTAGATGGACCAAATTTATGTGAGAAATTAGTTAAAACTAACTTAATTATAAAAAACCAATATTTAATCAAGGAAGAAATTTATAAATTTTGTTTGTTTGTTTGTTTGTTTGTTGTACCTTATTTTTAACCCCTCTAATACATAAAAAGTCATTTAATGAATCAAATAAAATTAATTACTAACCAAAAACTATAAAAATCTACAATTAATTTCTTATATTGCTTTTAAATTCATTAAATATTCCATTTTTCAAAAATGCAGTGATTTTATTTCTATAATTTCTATCATAATATGCAAATATAACATAGAAAATCCAAGCCTTGTTAGAAATATTCACACGCAATCCCCTCTAAAAGAATTGAGGAACAAGCACCACTGGCTATGGGGTTTTAATAGCACACTTTATGTATGTATAAAAAGTACTTGTTAAAAACATTAAAAACCAAAATCACGCAACTATTCATTAAAATAATATTAAATCAAAATTTGTGTTGGATATTTGATTTAATGTATAAATTACAGGAACAGACGTTCATGTAATTTTATATGTGCACAGGCAAGGTATAGTAATTAAGTCAACATTTATTTGGTTTCTTTAATTATTTTGAAAGCGTTGTAGGATTATTTGTACATATGTACGTACATATGTATATGTAATGTACATACAATAAATAATTCTATGTGATGTCAATTTGAGAGAAAATTTAACTATTTAGAAAACCGTTTGCCAGAAAAAAGATAGATTTGTTATTATTAATTATTAGTTAGAATTAAACTAACTCCTTCTTGGAATTAAGTTGTTATAGGTAATAATTAGTCTCAAAATGTTAACTTAATTTATAGTAATAATATTATTAATAGAGAAAACTGAAAATACATAGTAATAAACGACAAGTAAGTGAAGAGTGTTCATTATATCAATCATAAATCCATCTTCCATTTCCATTATCCAACATTGCTAATGTAAGACATACAGTAATAAATCCATCAGATTTAGTGAAAGATTCCCATCCAATTTATTAATGCATTCTATAGATTTTAATTGATTTTGAGATGATTAAATGCGAACTAAAACCAAATTATCAATTGATCATGCAGTTGGTCAGAAGATTAGTCAGCTTACAAATACTCGATCGGTTGATAGACTCCTTGTCAAAATAGACACAATTTTCTATCTTAACTTCGGAGTTTCAATTAAACATTTTAACGGTTCAATTTTATTAATATGTATCCATGGGCGTCATTTTTTTTCGTGAAATTTAGTAAAACAATGATGTCAGATAGTGTAAAATAACCAAAATTACCAGATTGAAAAATTGA
>JANSTT010018059.1:0-14895 GCA_026745375.1 Platyura marginata | reverse complement strand
GAAACATTAGATGCAGTAAACATTAGACGCAGTAAACATTAGATGCTGTGTGCATTAGATGTTACAAACATTAGACGCAGTGTGCATTAGACGTTACAAACTTAGACGTTAGAGTACGCACCCAATTGAATGAATCAAACGATAAAATATTTAGACTAGAAAGATAAATAAATCAGAACAAGCAGATGTTCGAGTCTGTAAAAATGTTAAAGTTAAAAATCAATTTTATGAAATTAAAAAAAAAATCGGTAAAAATGAGTTAGCGGGTATTGTATATAAGCCATCTGAAATTTAAATTCATGTATTTAATATTTAAGAAAAAATCGTTATTATCAATGTAAATTTTTCAAATTATTGTTTACAGTCACCCGAATTTTTGCTGGGCTTACCGGTGAGAGCTGGCAAAACTCTGCAAAAATAAAAACCTCCAAGCAAAGGCACGTGGCAAGACGAAGCGCACTATCGGTATGAAGACAAGCTAAGACTCTCATCAGGGGACTAGATCAATTTGCATCGAAATACGTATTTTCCTTTACCATTCGTTACCGAGCACGGAGAGTTCAAAGCGCACTTATGATGGATGGTTATGGTAGAAAAACCAACCTGCAGATCAGCGAAGAACTGTCAGAAACAGTTGACCTCTAAATTACGTTACAAACTCTTTTAAAAAAACACCCCTCTCTAATAAATATATATACATATATATATATATATAGTATACAAAACTATTCATTTATATGTAACATAAAATCTGTAGATCAATATAATTTATTGAATTATTCAAAAAGGACTTATATAAACAAAAATTAAAATAATCGTATCAAATGGAATTTTAATAAAAAATCAAAACTAATGTTCCTGAGTTCATTCTGTGTTAAAATCGTTGAAAAGGAAAATTGCATAAATTCAATTAAATTTCGAAAGTGATTTATTTATTCAAAAACAAAATAATTACAAATCAAATATTTATTTAACGTTTAAAGTTTAAACTTAAAAGATTGTTTTTAGTATTTAATCGTAAACAATGTTTTAATTGATCAATAACCGATTGAAGACTTTGTCAAAACATCTAATTCTAAAATGAAAACCTAAATAACGAGAACCCATATGTGAAAAGGTTTTCGAAAAAATGTTCAGAATCCTAGATGTTCAAAGAAGCAAATATTTCCTTTTTATAGTTAGTTATGATGTGGGGAGCATGTGCGTGCATCAACCACAATGCGCGCACTCATGGAATACCGACATTGCAAATAGCATTAGCTATACCTCTACATAAGTATATATACATCAAAAACTGTACAATGATTTTGAAGCGAATCAATAATACACAATATCCACCTATGGATAGGAATAATGAAATTATTGCTATTGAATTTGCTATGCTATGACGTAGCAATTTTAATTAAACTTTATCAGAACTAATTCTCAATAAATCTAACACTTGACCTAATTCAATTACTTAATCAATGGAAAACATTCTATTGCTGATAGATTTATTTATATATGTGGGTACAGATATTTTTTTTGATTTTATATTTGAAATAACAAATATACTTGAAATTATAAAGTAAAAAACTTAAATAAAAAAAAAATAAAATAAAAAAGATCATTAAAATGAAGAAGCTATATTCAATGCCCACCCAGACGCCTAAAGGCACGAATCACTTTGAATTTGAAATGGAAAAGTTTTTCATTTCAAAAAGTAACAATTCAATTTTCTTTTATATCGAAAGCAATGATATTTTTGTCAAAGCTCGAAAAATTAAAAAAAAAAAAAAAAAAAAAGGAGAATAAAGATGAGTTCATATTACATTTCGACCGTTTGTATTATTATTATTATTACAGTTTCATCAAAACCAGCTCTTGTGGAAAATTCGAAAATTCGCAAATAAAACTATATATCCAATTATAAATCGTATTTGTCAAGCACTTAAACTACACAAATGCTTGCACAGTCAAGTTTAGATTTATGGAAGCAGTAAAATTGACAATAATTGGCTGTTTGCTTGATTATACTAGAGCGGAAATAGTTGATAAGCCTCATAGAGAAAAATTAATTATAAATTTAGTATAAAAAAAACTCTAAAAGCTTCATTAAAAAATGCTAAATGCTAAGCAATTTTAAATTACAGCGTCATTTAATAGGTAATATTATTGTCTTCTGAAGTAAAAAGTAGGTTAGTAATAAATGTGAAAAATCACTTTCGATAACTCAATATCGCCTGTCAATCGTCACACAATCTTGGGAAAATAGTCCAAATGGTCAGACTTTACAGTGCGCTCTAGTTTTACACTTTTATATCTTCATACATGTACTTTGTACTTATTATACTCGTATAAAATCATTAGGTTAGGTTAGGGGGGCTGTAGGGCTGTTGACCCTTCACAACTGAGACCTAAAAGATCCATTGTAGACGCCCCTACAAATGTTTAAATGTCCTCTTTTAGTGAGGTGCTATTAACGAATTCCAGCACCTGCGGGGGATCGTTCTGTCGGATGTCGTTTGGAGTCAGAATGTAGCCTCCTAGGTGGCGAAGCCTTTTATGGGCCGGACATTTGAAAAGTATGTGTTCGGCCGTTTCGTCTAGTTTGAGACAAAAACGGCATGAGGGGTCAGGTATATTGCCGATTTTGTGAAGCTGATATCTCAAATGGTAGTGACCTAGTGACTTATGATAAAATCATTAATATACGTAGTATAGAAATTGTATATTAATGATTACATACATACTAGTGGAATGTCAACAAATAACAAATTTGTATACTACGTATATCTAAAAGGCAATAAAATATGGCATTTGGTTGTATAATTTTCATACCGCCAAATTATTACCAATACTGATTCAATATGAAGAAAACCACTTTTTAAAATAACTAAATTAAAAAAAGCATAAACATTTAAAAAAACTATTGATCACAACTTTGACATCCTGCTAGAAAAATCAAAATGGATACTCTTGCAGAAAGCACTTCATATTAAAAAAAAGTATATAAGTATGCAATCCATAACGAGAATTACGTATGTATGTACTGTACAAGTACATAGCGTTTACATGAGACAGTAAAACGAAGACAGGCTGGTAAATTGACAACTATCTTAATGAAATTGTCTCGTGTAAAGACCTACTTTCCTTGGTAAGACACTTACTGCCTTCATTAAGATAGTACTTTCTAGACAGTTTTGAAGACAGTAGCTCAAACAGTTGGCGAGACGGTAAAATTACATTTTGAGCAATTAAAATGGCTGAAACTAAAAAAAATCTCCATTGCCTGTAATTAATAAGTCCTTCAATAACGTTGACTCAATATCATCTTGGCCTTTTAGATAGAAATGGTTTGATATAGCATTTTCTCTTCCTTTTTGTCTATTTTTCTCGTTTTCAAGAACTTCCAACAATTTCAAAACTTCAATTTTCACAACCGTACTGTTTGCTGTCATTTTATCAGATGAAAAAGTCAAGATAGTATGTAATATGCGCATATCGTTTACTGTCTTGATTAGGATAGTTGTTAATTTACCATCCTGTCTTCGTTTTATTGTATAATATAAACGCCAGGTTAGGGTTTTTTTGGAAAATTGAACTACTATATATATGTACTTATTTATATTATGCATATTCTTATAGAGATATATTATTAAGAAATATCTGCAAGATCTTTTCTGATAAGATTTATTACATCACTAATTATCAATTATAGAACAAAACCACAAATACATGCATACCCCCCAAACATTTTAGACCAAAAGAAAAAAATGTTTTTGTTAATTAAGTAAAAATCATAATTTTAAAAAAATATAATAAAAGTCACTTAAATAAATATGACAATGAAAAATCAAGAAATTTATATAACGCGGTTTGTTTCTCATCAGTCATCACTTTCTAAGTAACTGACCAAGACCCAACGGGCAAGTCGAAATCTGTACCAATGACTTCAAAGAAATCTTCATTCCTGAAGGCCATTATTATTGATTTTGTCATTGTTATGTTTTTCTTTATGCTTAATTTGCTTTTAGAAATTTACTTTCTACTTAGGGGCTCGTGAAAAACCCCAAAGAAGCCTATAAAATAAATATTTTCTTTGATGAATATGTACGTATATAATTCACTTATGCTCTAGCAATCACTGTACCTACTAGATTTGTAATTTAGCTTAGGTAGCTTAGTATGTACTGTATACATACAGTATACTATACAGTACGATATACATTCACATTACTCTCATTTAACACTTAACTTTCACATAAGAAGTTGTTATAGATTTAATTGAATTGAATTTATCTTGAAACAATTATATTGAAAGAGGAAGAAATAAATTAATTAAATTGTTTTCTATATACAAACTTATATGTACAAACACTACATAATCATTATTTCAAAAAAGTTTACTGTAAAGTTGCTGCTAGAGTTTTTAGCATCAGTTTAATGCAAAAAAATGGCATCGTTAATTATTTAAAAATTTAAACAAATTTTTTTATATTAAAATATAATATTAACTTACGGGAAATTTCTTATTAGAACCATTTTCGTTATAAATTTGAATTTTTTTTTTTTTTTTGTTTGCCACGTGTCGTTCTCTTATATTTTACTTAGCTGTAAAGCTCTTCCCAACGTAACATAATCCAACTTATATCATATTCTTTAATTACTGCGGACCCATAAGTATTCATTAAAACTTCTTTTAATTTGAAAACTCAACATCATTTTGTGGAACTTCACTTTAAATTTTTAATTTGATATTTTCAACGTATTTTCAGTATACTGTAGTGTTACATACCTTTGTAAGCCAGCGAAGGCGACACAGGATACAGAATTTAGAAGAAAAAAAAAAAAAAACAAAATAGGTAGGTATATGAACTTTAACAGATAATTTACTTTAAGAAGAATTATAATTTATATTATCTCCGGCGCCAGATTTTATTTGTAAAGTTTGGGGTGAAAAGTAATTTTTTTTTTTTACTTATGTTGGTATAACCACAAAACAATATGAATAATAAATTAATAAGGGTACTAATTTGAGACAGACAGTATAATAATTATTTTTTGAAGGTTTTCGTAAGGTTTAATCAGTGTTTTGCAAAGTGGAAGTTATCATTACGGTCCACCTAATCCAACCTATTACTTAAAACTCTTGATATCCCTCTCCGAGTAATTTCCCTTATAAGATGAAAAAAACATAAAATGTTGATATTTTTCAGCTGGACCCTCTATTAAATCTCTATAAAAACAGCTCTTGTTGTTTGTATATTTTCATCATTCTTTTTGCGAAAAATATCATAATTTTGAAAATGAAAATATAAATGGATTTCTCTGATATTTGTGCCAATAAAAACTCCATTAAAAAATCAGATAAATCACTTTATAAGAGACGTAGAAGAGGTAGGTTTGTGGTGACAAGAAGTGATTGAAGATGACTTCTACCTTTTAATGTGCATCAAAATTTGTTAAGTTTTTTTTCATATACAAGACCCTAAATCTTTTATTCGAATAAACCGTACAGGCCTTCTATTCGAACACAAGACATAGATCTTTTTCGGAGGAAGACTGTAGTTAATAATTATTGTTGTAAGACTGCAAGTTATTGTGAAAAAAGTTCAGAACCACCGAAATAGTGTCGTCAGACTTTATTGCTAAGACCCGGATCTTAGTTGATATGTTTTGGTTGTGTTTTTTTTTGGAAAACAAATTAACCGAATTATTGCATTCATAATTCGATAGATTTTTAATTAAATTTTACCGCACAACTAAACTTTCAGCATTGCCACGAATGTGAAAAGTTTTCCCATATTTCCCAATCGATTTCAATGAAACCATTTATAAACATGAATCTACCAATTTTGCTACGTGTGAATGATAAATTAATGAAACACACTATACATAAAGTGCTAGTTCCTGCCTCCTGAATCCATATTTATAATTGTGTTATGACAACAAATTTTGCGAGAAATTATGTTGAAAGCATATACGAGAGATTGCGGCAAAAGTGTCTACAGTTTAATTAGATTTTAAAATAAATACATGAGGCTGTACAGTACATATAGAATAATATATAAATATATGTATATAATATGGTATGTCATATATTTCCTTCATATACATTTACCTACCTTAAATACATGACGTTCCCTACATTTAGAGACGTTGTATGTAGGATATTCTGTATGGATGTATATATAGGTATAATATTATCTACACAATTTTAAAACAATCATGAAATAACAAAATGACGTAAAATTAAATCTTCCGTCTATTGTCTATTCATATCTGTATACACATAATACATTTATGTATGTACATATAACGTACATATATGACTACGTCTATATACTACACATATACATATATCATAAATATATAGGTATGCATATAATATAGATGTATATTACATAAATTACCTTCCATTTGTTGGTAAGGGAAATCCATCCAATGTCCATGATACTTGGGGAGTTGGATTTCCGGCTGCCGAGCATTTAAGTGATACTGCAGGACCTGGTTGTAATGTCTGTTCAATAAAACTGTACAGCAGCACTGGTGGAGCATCTGAATGAACAAAATAATTGATTTTAAATTGTTTTCCAGTAAATATAACTGTGCTACAGTTGAAAAGTAAAAGAAAATGAAAATCTTTACAGTATGTGTTAAATTTTTTTTTCTCCAATATATAGACACCACACGTCGTTCTATACATATGTACATATGTAACAGGTACATTATTTTCCGTATGTTCTAAATTCTAAAATCTCAGCAATTTTATTTTCACACTTCAGTGTAGGCGTGTAGGGTTTAAATTAAATATATGTACAATGTACAATGTACATATGTTTAGATGTGAGAAACCCTTTAAATAATATTGTGTATTATTACGGTGTATCAAAGAAAACAACAATCTTATGGCAAGGTAAATTTGTTGTTGTTCTTGTTGTTGTTATTTTATAATTCAAAGAACATTAAAGGTACAACAGGTTGCAAATTTGTGTCTTTTCATTAAATTTCTGCTAAATTGATTTTGTAATGTTTGATAAGAGAGCGTTTTCCCTAAAATATTTTATTTTAGAGAAATTTAAACAATACCTACGTGAAATTCTGAATAAATCTTAACGTTTGGTAACCTAGATTGATGCAATGTCTATTTTCACTTTATAAAGGAAGCTTTTACACCTAAATAACTAACACTAAAACGTTATGTTATTTGTAAACCGATTTTCTAAATTTTAACTGTTTTGGAAAGATAATTTTTCATCTGTTGCAATTTCTTAGAAAATTTTTAAAGCAATAAAATTTTAAAAAATTATGATAAAAGGTAAATATCTCCGGAACCCTTCTACATACTATAATCTTAATATTTGATATATTTTGTAAATCTTAAAAATTAGAAATAAATTGGAGCAATCATTTTTAAACCAAAATTTTGCAATTATTTTTTTAAATAGCCCATGTTTACCTTTTCGTATTATATATAGTTTTAGAAATGAGGTTTGGCTTTACAATAATTTTTTTTAAATTTATAAATTTTGAAATTTTGAAAATGTTTACGTTTTGACCACTTTACAAGTTTTGAGTAGGAGCCAATATGATTTTGTTCATAAAAACCAGTAGGGAAGAAATAATTGGCATGATTACTTATTTATTATCTACATACGACTTTGCTCTTATCAATTTTTTCTGTACAACAAATAATATACAAATTACATAAAATTGATTGCAGTGCCATAACGGTAGGCCGTGGAACTTTGTGGTCTATAAATGTAGTAAATCTAGAGTGTCCAAAAACTCATTGAAAAATATAAAATTTGGTTCATTTCCAAAAAAAAACAAAGCATATATTTTTTCAGCTAACTGGGATTTTAGACCGTTTAAAATATCAAAATTCAAAAATTAATAATATCAAAAAGATATCAAAAGAAAATTTTTTTATTAAAAATCGGTTCACAAATAACATCAAAACTATGGTCGATTATGTGTAAAGTGCGAAAACAATTCATAACTTGAGCACCAAAAAAAAAAAGGAATACTTATTGGCAGGTATTTTTTATTTTAGTATTAGTTTTTCATACATTAATAAATTTTTATAGAAAAACGGGAAAAAATATTTTCATTACGTATCAAAATTTGAAATTGGAATGAAATTGGAAGTTTTATTGAATCAAAATTAATAACATCAGGTTTTTTTGTCGTTTTTTTAACACTGAAATAAATAAAAAATGGTATTTTTTTTTAAAAAAATAATAGATACCTGCTACGTCTGCTAATTGATATTCGAAAAATTTTTTAAGTTACACCCTAAATTGTAAAATTGTTTTGATGACTGATAGGTCCCATTAAAATCTCTCGCTAAATGTTTTTTTTTTTAAATTAATCGCTTCATCCATACCGTATATGTAGCTGCAAATAAAAAAAAACTGGAACACAGCAGGTGCATTTTAAATTTCATGGGCCATTGCAATTTACTTTAAAAAATGTACACATTTGATAATAATTGTTGAAAAAAAAAAATCAAATTCAAACTTTAATCGAGTATGTTCCACTTTTTCAATGCAAACAGAGCTGACAAAATTGAATATTATGTACAAAAACAGAATACCTACATAGCCACATAAATAGCGTTCATGCAGTATTTACTTGTCACAATTTATTTCCAAAAAAAAAGGGATGAAAATGTCGTAATTTTTTTTTTTTTCGCCACATTTACTGCTTATACCTCAGATGCTGATGTTTTTCAATACAAATTGTTATAGATACATATACACATTTTATATATATGCATATTATGGTAAATATCGATTCCCAATTGGTAAAATTTATCAACATTTTAACAACGAAGAGAGAATAAAACATTTTTTTCAAAAGAAATACAAAAAAATACACACAAAAAATCATCATTAATAAATAGTTTTTACAACATTTTCTTAATATTGCGGTTGTAAAACAGCAATTAATTTAAAGAAATCTCAAATCCAAAAATAAAGGAATTTCCTTTTCTACATTATATATACGTTTTAATGTCTTTCCACACAGCTGAACGTTACAATATTCGCCATTAAAACACAATAAATTCTAAAGCGTTGAAAATTTGTTAAATGGACTTGAAAATTGCTGTGGTTTTCCTCGGGTGTTTAAAGTGTTGAATATATACTTCATGTATGTATATATATATACTTATTTTGGTATGTACATATATATATATATATATATATATACTTATACATAGAACAAATTCATTTATTTGTGTGAATACATAAATGTGTGTAAATATGACGCTAAGAAGTGTGAGAAATACATAAAATAAAATAAGGCTTTTTCACAACCCCTCTAAGTCCTCATTTAATATGAAAAAGGTTATCAAAATGTATACTACACCATTTTATGTATTGGTATCAGGCATAATTATATTATAAAAAACACATTCAATCAAAATGTGGAAAATAAGTATTTTCAAAAAAAAAGAAAAAAAGAAAAATTTAAATTCTGTTTATAAGAAGAAGAAAAAAAAGATGAAAATAATTTTTTCTTTACCTGAGAATAAAAGATATGTGGTAGCTCTATAGAATTTGCCCTGAAGCTGTATAACACAATAAAATCGTTTGAAAATAAAAATTGATTTTTGGATGAAAATGACAAATTCTATTTACGAAAAATATTTATTGAAAAAACACTTCTTATTAAAAAGAAAATTGCAAACATTTTTCATTCATATAGGAATGCTTATAAGATATTTCCTAATCTTCGTAATACAATAATACCCAGATACCTATACAGAGATATTTATACTTACCACCCAATTGAAGTTCAGCCGATGCTTGAAATGTATCACCCTCTTGTCGTCGAACCACACATTGATACATGCCTCTGTCTTCACGTCCAACTCCTGTTACCAGTAGCGTATCGCCGATACGTCCCGAATTCGGTAATTGTCTGCCATCTTTAAACCATGTGATATGCTGAAGACCGACCGGTGAACCGTTACTAGTTACAATACATCGAAATTCTGCTGAGCCAGCCATATGAACGCTTAGGATGTTTGGTGATACATCGACTTGAAGTGGTGAAGCAACAGATAGCCGTAATTCAGCGCTAGCTTCTCCACCACCATTCGATGCAGAACATTTGTATGTTCCGGCATCTTCGACCGTTACGGCTTCAATTGCCAAAACGGGTCCGAGCAGTCGAATTCGTGGACCGGTTAGTACAGGCAATGGCTCTACGCCATTATGTGTGTACCATCTGAAAATTTAAATAAGTTTTTTAATAAAATACGTTTCACATATGTATGTACATATATAGAGAAGGCTAATAAACCGTGAGCAAGATTTACTTTCTGCAAAGACTAAGTTTCACAAATTTTTCATAACTCAATAATGACTTAAATATTACGGTCAAAATATGTACCCTTAAATTAATTCTAAATTTCCACATTGTCTTTCTCTATATCAATAATTTATTGCCTTCCACTTGAAACCTTATTTATAGTTAGTTGATTCCGTTTCCTGTTCGTTTATTTTGAATTTACTCGAGACACCTCATGCAAATTTCAAAACCTTACGTATAGTTAATCATTCTGTGGTTAACAATATAATTCTTAGAGGGTGGTAGAAATTTGTTTCATATTAATGTTTCCTATTGATCCTAGCTCAACTTGGTATTATTTTTAAAAGTACGTTGATGATGTTAAAATAACATAAATTTTATAAATAAATGAAAATCTGTTTACATAAGTAACAGCAGAGTGTTCGGCACTCTACATTACAAAACTGTCGTTTGACAGTTTGTCAGAGTAGTATAATCTAAGCAAAACCTTTGTATTTGACAGCGGTATTCTTTATTTTTATCTTTTCTAAAAATTTCTCATCGATGGCAATAACATTAGATCCAAATAGTATACCCATGGTATACCGGAAGTAAAATGTGAAAACCGGAAGTAAAATACAAATATCTGAATTTTGAATTGTCTGAAGTTTATTTGTCTAAATTTTGATTATCGGAATATTAAAATAACTTATATTGGACAATAAATAGAGAACTTGTCGCTACTTTTCCCCCGAGCGGATAGCTATGTCTACAGGTGAGGTAGATTATAATTTTGATGCTGATGATGCTTGCAATTGTGATCAGCTAAATTAATGGTTTGGTTAAAGCCATTCATTAATGTCAAATTCATTTGGACTCATTTTTTTAAATTGGAACTTTTTAGCATAACAGATTAACAGCAAGAGAGAGGAGAATGAATACGACTTCATTACATACTGGTATGTAATATAAAAGTGACTGAAGCAAGATTAGAACGGATATTAATATTAACCCATTTCGAGCCGCCACGATCCCCAAATGGGATTGATCGAATGTTATCATATAGTATTAATTTCCTAGTTAAATCTACCACTTTTTTTACTTTTGGTGAATATACATAATTAGTTATTTGCCATGAATAACAATTTTGAAATTTTACAAAATTAATTACATTTGTTAACCAATACAAATTAAATATTAAAACAAATCTACAAATAAATTATAGGTAATAATATTAATTTTCTTGAAAAAAAAACGAAGCAGTCATTTAAGAAAGAAACTAGGCATTATAGTAAAAAAAAGTTGGTCCCAAATGGGTTAAATAGATGTATAAACCGAACACTGCACTGCACCTAAGGAAGAGTTACTTCTCAAAAGGAAAATTATAATGTTCATCAAAAAAAAAGAGTATTAGCTGGCATCCTTTTATACTAAATTATCATTGATAAATATTATACATACATTTTAAACAAAAGAATATTTTGTTGTAGCTATTTGATGTTTATTTATAGGAAATGAAAACAAAAGCTTTGTTAAAGCACATACGAATAATTTTCCTAGATAAATTTACAACCAAATACGATATATGTATATGGTCAAACAAATTCCTGTATTGTTCCCAAAATATATACATAGATATTTATATACATACATATGTATTACATACATATATAGCCTACATACCGAATGTTATGCAGCCGTTGTAGCCTCGTACCCATAAATGTCCCTGTACAGTCCAGAACATGAAAAACTACATACATTTATCCAGATAAATTACTTTTAATGCATAGCCAAGTGCTTTACATATACTGCAACCATATGGAAACGTTGGGAATAGAAAAAATAAAACAGGAGTGAATTTCAATCGGGAACTATATATTGATCTGTCTATAAGATGTGTTCCTGTTTTTTTTTTAAATACATACAATTATATGTACATATATGTATATTCAAATAGGATGATTAAAAATTTCTCAATTAAGAACATTCTTGCTTCTATGCACCTATATGTATATATTCTTTTGAAGTTCTACTATATACATGTAGTACATATAGTACATAGTACAACCCTGTCCCTGTTTGATAGTAAAAAGACTGATTTCTATGTTAAACCGTAATATTATACACATACATGGTGGGTTAAGGGAACCCGATTGTACCCCAAGCGCTGCTCTAATGAATACAGACGTCCGGTACGAGCAGAGCATGTAGTTACGAATTGAAGTTATGTAGTACACCATACAAGAGCGAGTGCATCATATACCTATAGCTTTAACGATTCATACAAAATGTTCTACAACACAGTCTCTGGGCAAAAAAAAATATGAGAAAATTTAAGCTAAAATTGTATATTTTATGCTTGGAATAGATAAAAAAAAAAGAAAATATGAGGTAGAAGCAGAAATAAATAAATTATGGGAAAAAAAGTAGATTCAGCTTTTTTACATCTATTTTTTTCGCAATGTTCATTTAAATTTAAATAAAATTTCTTTTGATATTAATTATGAATGTTGCAATTAATCATCCAGCCTCACTATGCGCAATGCAGCTGCCGTTCCATAAAAAAAAAAAACATAAAAATCTATGAGGCGGCATATGAAAATTTTTTCGGGCTTGAAGTGGGGTGTTGGTCGGATGCACTATTAAATGAAAATGCATTTGAAATTGCATGTATACTACAAATGTTTTAAGCTTTTCTCGTTAAACAAAAGAAAATGGAAAATTTTCGAAATATTTTCCATATTTAAATGTCGTGCTTCATATTGTTTAAACGTTATATCCCAACATTACTTTTTTTTTGTTTTGTTCCTTTTATCCTGCTTTTTAAAATGAAGTATCGATTTTTCATCAAACACAGATTCGTGCAATCATCATCCCCTTAGGTTAATTAAAAAGCATTTAAGCCTAATTGAAATAAGATATTATATTATATTAATTACCACCCCTGCAATATGGTTTTGTAATTTTATATGAGAAAATTGTATTTACAATGAAATAACTTTTCCATAATGACCACCTGCGCACACAATTTGAGGTTGATTATAATTTTCTGAATGAAACTACCTGGCGTGTGGTAAATATGAAGCGTTTTAGTGAATTATGTATGTATATGACCAGTGAAACAGTATAATACCTCATAATGCTACAAAAGGCCATAACCAATATTATGCAATTGAAAATTTATTGCACATTGCATAATTTATGGATTTGTTATAAATAAATTATTATTTTGATGTGATAGCTTATAGCACCTCCCTCACATCAAAATAGTTATTTATTTATTTAAAAATATTTCCACAAAGGTATCTGGACCAATACCAATGTACCTGTATATGTATGTATATAACAACGCATATTCTCTATATATAAAACTTTTATTATTATAGTCCAAAGTAATTCTTTGACAGAAAAAATTATCCGTAAAATTACTAACACGTAACACTAACACACTCACTAACACTAACACTAATATTAGGGTTGAAATATCTAGAAAAAGTAGGCCGATTAATATCAGTCGGTCTAAAAACAATTGTTCAGTGAAAGTTTGAAGAACGGACGAATATTAGAGGATTTTATATAGATTACCTACTGTCAGTAATGCCTGAGATATCTCATATCTGAAGATTTAGACCTTCGATAATTTCATAAAATAACCAAAATGTTACGGTATAGATTTTGCTAGACCTGGGGTATTATCGGACATTGATTTGATTGATTTATGATAGGAGTGTGATTTTTTATGAATCACCTACACTGCGGCCTTTATTTAGACCTATTGTATAATACTCCAGTTACATTTATCTCAATTGATCTGATGATCTCTTTTTTTTGTGTGAATTACATCAAAAGGGGTGTAGCACTTGAAGTTGTTCTTTTTACAGAAACCTTACAAATGCTCGCTATTTCACCGCCATTTAAGCAATGCTATTTTTTTGAGATAATGCCATTATTAGACTGTTTTTAAGTGCAATCCAATCAGATTCAAATTAACATACCAGAGAAAAACATTTTCATGTTTTACCCCAGTCGTATTTGAACCCGGAACCTCCCGCTCTAAAGGCAACCACTCAATCCACATACTAGTTAGTACATAATATTAGTGACGTTCGACCCTTTCAGGCCGAAGGGTAGAATATCCTCTCAAGAGGCAGAGTTAAAAATAGATAATTGATCTAGATTTATATTCTAACATTTAAATGCATGACAGTACTCTTAAAATTCACTATATGATTTGTTTATAACGTAAGAGTATTTACAAGATCTCCTAAGGATGATTGTAGATAAAGCCAGATAAATTGGCAAAACATAGCATTAATCTAATACGGTGGTGGCTACCAGAACTGATCCGATATGTTTACCGAAGAGGTTTTGCAGATCAATCAGTAATAATTAAACTATTGGGTATATTTAAAAAATACAAGCCATAATATATATCTAAAATATAAAATTTAACTAACGGTTAGGATTAGGATTAGAATAAATTATCCTAAACAGTAACTATATATTCATATAGGCTTATATAGGTAATGTATGTATCAGTGACGTAGCGTCAAATTATTCGTTGGGTATTCTGTATTTCAAAGTTAAACACCTAAACCGAGGACTATACAC